>MU187965.1:46844-63371 GCA_016904865.1 Pissodes strobi | reverse complement strand
TATAGAGAGAGTCGAATTTATGAAGTATCAGAACTTCTAGTGAAGGGATAGTTTTTGGGGAGTTTCAAAAAGTAGTGAAAGTGCCTTAGCAATTTGTGATAACCTAAAAAGACTTACCTTATAAATATCAGAACAAATACCTAAATAAAAGACAACCCGCTCACATAAACTTTATTAATAAAATAGTGACGTCGCTTGCTAGACAAACTTTGAACTAAGCCTCCCTCGAGAAGACATGCATTTCATATTAATTTAGTATAGTGTAAACTCTTAATTCATCTATAATCTTAAACACGCCTTTATTAGTATACAGTCTAACCGTTGTTAAGTTTGTTTGTAAATAAACTTGTTATTGTTTTTATCGATGTGTCTCCTTTATTATCTCTTCTCAACTTGACGTAGTGCGTTCCTAAATCTGAGTTACTCTCCTACATGCTAAGTAAGGCGTGTCATCACAGATAAAAAATACAAATCGTGACAATATTTGAGCAAACTATGTATCGTTTGAGAGAGGAAACCTTGCTTATTAAGAACAAAATATACCCATGACAAATTGATATTTGCTGTTCCCGCTAAGGGACACCAATTCAGAAGTTCATGATTTTTTTTTTCATTTTTCTCCGATATTTCAAATATAATGATATTATTATTTTAACAGAAAGAGAAAGTAGATCAAATTTGCAGGAAAAAACCTCTAAACCGCATATCGATAACTTCACGCGTTCAGGAGTTATTGCCAGAAAAGCATTTTTTAACAATGCATGCATTGGAAAACAAATTATTTTTCGAAATTTTATGGTCAAGCATGGCATAACTAAAGTAAAATATGTTTTATTAACAAAAGTAATCAAAACAATCATGAAAATATCATTAATGATACTATAATAATAACATAATAAGATCGGTAATAAGTGTAAATTGTTACTTAATACTGCTCCATTATGTTAAGAAATTTGGTACAACAATTGGACGTATTTTCCAGATGCATTGTTATCTCAGGTACCCAGTTTTAGTATAATAGTTATCGTGATCTTTCTCCTAAATTAAAATATCAGCCAAAAACTTGAAAACATGAGAATAATGACGAATTTCGGACTCAGTAATTCACACGTATGTTTTTATACTTTTTCACATTTAATAGGCCGTAGAAACGAAAAACAAACTTGTTTGAAAGAAACGTCAAATTTTTTTCACTCTTGGCAGAGCGATTACGCGATACTGGCAGTTTTCTTCGTCCTAAATTCTGTAGACGTGGCAATGGAAGAACTGAAGACAATATTATTAATGTCCTAGCATACAAATAGTATAATAGGAAAATAGGAACTAGGGCATTATCTTCAAGCTTGGGTATAGCACGAACTACTGTTCGTAATATTTTAAAAGACTATAATTACCATATTCATCTTCTTCAATTGCCAGCGGCTGAAATTGAAGCGGCAATTTTCTCCACCCAACAAAGAATGAAACAATGTGTGCAACATGATGGGAGGCAGTTTGAACACATGAGTCCTTTAAATGATTGTTTAATAATTATTGTTGATAATATATATTTTTTTATAATAGCCATGGCATGCTTGACCCCAGAAGTTCGAAACTTATTCGTTTTTTCAATGCATGCATTGTTAAAAAATGCTCTTCTGGAAATAACTACTGAACACGTGAAGTTATCAATAGAGGTTTTTTCCTAAAAATTTCATCTACTTTCCCTCTCTGTTAAAATAATGGTATCAATATATTTGAAATTTCGGAGAAAAATTTAATAAACCGTGAACTTCTGAATTGGCGGCCCCTAGCGGGCGCAGCAAATACCAATTTGTCATGGTTATATTTTGTTCTTAATAAGCAAGGTTTCCTCTCTCAAACGAGACCTAGTTTGCTCAAATATGTAGAGTTAAACTAAAGTTATAGGCATTTCAATCAGTCAGACTTCTCCCTTTCCCCTCGCCCTTATTTCATGCCCTACAATCAAAAGTGATGAACAAAAAAGATGCAGAATTTCACGAGGATTACAGTGGTGGTATTCTTTTATCAACTTACAAAAAAAAAATTGAGTAAAATGTATTTTTCTACCCGACCATAGCTATTGCGCCCCCTAGCGGTAGAGGTATGAACTTGAAAATTATTTCCAGTGTTTTCTTTTGGTCACTTTAGTCATAAAATTTTTTACCGCAATTTTTTACCGTAGTTTCTGAGATACAGCCGCTTACCTCGCTTATTTGTCCACCCTGTACAATATGATGATTGTACTGACACCAATACTGCTGGTAAACTTGTTACTGTATGCCTGACACCTAAAAACTCTAAGCACTACTATCCGAAGTGATCACTTATGAATTTGTAACGGCATCAATAGAAAAAGCAATAATAATAATGATCTATATATCAATCAATAATAAAACAATAATAATTTTATCAATCAGCAAAAAATAATAATAAGAGATATCTTAAAGCTCGGCAACAATTATAAGATAATAAAAAACTAATGGGAACGATACCAGGCTAGATCGGTCCAAAAGTTGTCGAAAGTTGGCATTTAAAAAAAAATAATTATATTTAAAATAATCTTTTTAAAGGATATAAGGTATAAATATCTTTTTAAAGTTTAAATTATCTATGGATAGCATAACTTTCTTTGACATTATGGTAACTAGTAATCACTTAGACATAACAGACCACCAAGGTGCCATTTTTTTCATAATTCATATAAAATATTTGGAGGTTTTTCATAAAATATATTATTAGAGGATAAAAAGTCATGTTAATGAAAATTTTTAATTAATCCTAATTAAATATTTAAAAAACCGTTGTTAATCTGCTTCTTCATTTTAAATAATAAATAGTACGTAAAGTTAAAACTTCAAAGTAAAATATGTAAAAGGGTACCAGAACAAAAACTACCGAATTGAAATGGTGGCTTCACTAACCCAAACATATCAAATCAATTCCGGTTATTTTAGTAAAATATAATTGAAAATAGATTTTTACTAGAGAGGTTATTTTAACCTTTAACTTGTATCTTGAGGTTAGTTTAACACCCCAGCGATCATAAAATTAATATTATGCTCTATGGTTTCAGGTAATCTATAATCTAAAGCAATCAGAAAATTGTTAGAGGTTAGTTAGAAGAAAAAAACCATTTTTTGAATGAAGCAAGTATTTGAGCGTAAGAGTATGTCACCACAGCATTTGAGATAAAGTGAACTGAAAAAATTGCTGATCACATCTGGGAAAGTGATAATGATTTGGTATCGGAATATCCGTAATTTATAGAAGACGATGACCTTAGTAATGGTGTTAGTTTGCGTTCGCATAGCAGTCATTTATCCGAATCTGAAGTTGATGATAATTCCTCGAATGAAATTAAAATTTAAACTGGCGAAGAAATTGATTCTCCTAATTACTGCTATGGTCGTCATAAGTTCAAGTGATCTGCGTTCTCAGCCGCCCCATCCCGCATTAGATCTCAAAATATAAACAAACTACCTGGTATTAATGGACCACCTGTTGCGATAAAACCTTATTTGCAGGAATTAATTAATTAATACTTTATAGCCAATTTTTCTGTGTTTCTGTTGTTCTATTACTATGAAATAATGAAATATATATTTTAATAAACTTATACTACCTGTTACGATAAAACCTTGTTTGTAGGTATTATTAATTAATATTTTATAGCCAATTTTTCGATTTATTTATGATTACAAATATAGTGTAATACGATATGCATATAAATCGAGAAATATATTATTTGATTTTTCCTACCTCCGTTATTAAATTTTTCAAACGCTATGTAACAATCTGATTTCGCCACTATAAAAGATTTAAAATTTTATTTTACATGCTGCATTTAGCAACAAAAGATTCTATATTTTGTGGTAAGAATTGTTGAGTATTATCCTCTACGGTTAAATATTTATAAATTCATTTATTTGATTTCAATAAGCTTAATGAACTTCCCATTACTGCATTTATTAATGTAAATTGATATTATTATACCTACGGTTAGTATTACATAATATAATACTAGCTTTTATAACACTGTACTCTACTACTCTGAATCATCATTTTTCTTATGTTGTCTTTATGTTAGTGGATAATATGTGGATCGCTTAGGTATGTTTACTGGCAGTTCTGTATTTGTAAGAACTGAGTTAATAACCTACCTCGTTGGATCGATCAAACTCATATGCTACTTTCGGTTTGAATATTTCACTTCTAATCTCGGGCTGATATGGCTTTAATTTGTGGGGGTTACTGATTGGCTTTGAGATAGAAAAAAACTAGTACCTGTTGCTTATTTTCTTCTAAGACTTGTTGATCTCTGCATAGATTACTCATTGTTGTTTCTTCTCCCAGTGCTTTAGGGATTTAGGATGTATCCCTTACATATTTTCCTCGTGGTTTTTTTCCATATTTTTCTTTAATTTCCATTCAATCGTCAATTCTTACCTACATTTGGGAACATTGATATTTGGGATATCTACTTTATATTTATCTTTTAGAGTGGCATGTTATAAGTTTTGTAATATTCGATTGGTAGCCTGGAATATTAGTAATATGCTCTTTTCACTTATATTGCTCCTGTCGATTGTGATTTTTACAGGTTTATTTGGTTTAGGAATATTTGCTACTATTTATTGAAAAATTTAATTTTAGCTCATTAATTGTGACTTCTGCAGTCGTTTTACAAGAATAATAAACGAGAACTAAGTCGCTTATTATCTTAGAAGTATTCCTCATATCGACTATTTCTTCATTTTTCGGCACTACCACTTTTGTTTCCTTCTGAATCCGTGGTAGTGGCAAAGGCAAATTTATGAAACCGATGATCTCGTGCTTCTAGAAATACCTACCGGGAACAGAGGTAGTATTTTGCTGAAGTGTAATTAGGTGACTCAGCTTTTAAAATTGCCTTTTATACTATCCTTCTATGGCATATTGGATTGAGTTCCTAGTTTGTGTTTTGACCCGACCGATTTATCGGGATTTAAATAACTACACTAAAGGCTTTCCGAGCTCATCTCATAAAACCGAGGCAGTTAATCCTCCAGGCAACCCTCCAACTCATGGTTTTTCTACCGGGTCCGATTGCAAGTTTTACTGCCGGGGTCAGAAGCTATTACAAGGTTTCACGACCGGGTTTCCCTACACGGTTCCACTACCCTTGGTTCACTTTCCCTTTTTGGGCGGAGGGCTCTCACTCTCGAGCATGTGACTTTCACCTTAACTGCTGAGCGCAAGCCTTTCCAGCATCAGACCTTCGGATCTAACGGGGTATCGTTCCGATTATTTTCATTTTATTAGCATTGTTGATCAAGGTTTAAAATAGCATTAATAATTTTATTAAATCTTTTGTTTCTCGGGCGATTTATATAATCGTTAAAATTATTTTAATATAAATCTAGCATTGTTGGCCCAGCTCTAAGGTAGCTTTCATTAATTTTATTAATTCGTTTATTTTCCGGCCAATTAATGTAATTTTTGTGGGTTTGCTATTAATTGATAATATTATTATTACCTACTGCATTTATAATTGGTGTAACATACTAGTTCATGCATATGTAATAATCTTAGGTAAACTAAAGTGATCACTTCGGATAGTAGTGCTAGAGTTTTTTTGGGTATAAGGCATACAGTACCGAGGTAAGAACAGAATTGGTCTCAGTACAATTATTATATTGTACCCCATCATCATTCCTTTGCTTACAAATTTCACTGTAAGTATGTTGCTGTTTAAAATTAAGAAAAAAAGCCTAGAAGCCAATACATCGAACCTTACATTAAGATTGTGTCTTCTTGGTTAATAAAACGCGCCAACAACCCCGTACAATACTAGCGAAGCTTTTCCAGTTTAGCCGGTAGAACTGGTGGCGCTCACGATCTCCACTCCTGGAGCCGGGTATTGCAAACACCACTCTCCGGTGTTAGGTTTGTTTTAATTAAAACCCTCTCCATTTTTTATATTAATAAAAGTATAGTAAGTATGTAACAAGATGGCAATTCAAGCATCAAAGGATTCACAGCGCAACGTTCGAACATACTTTACATAACTGTGTGAGTGAACAAAAATAAAGAATGTTCATTCAACCATGCAGAAATTAAATTGACTTCCTGGAATGGTTGATCCAACTTTCCAAGTGGTTTAATGGAACTGTGAGAGCAGCATGTAACCAACAGTAAAAAATATTGCAAATATCGTATATAGATGGTTGATCCAACGTATGAGTGGCATATAAACAGCAGGAAGGAATATTGATTTAACATATTGTAATTTTTGTTTCAACTAATATGTATTTGTTGTATGGAATACGCAGAACAACGTTCCGTAAACTGCTGTTTAAGCACACATTGTTCAATGAACCAACATGAATACAACATTTTCTTCTTGTTAACCCCATGCATGCAAATGGTCCGCCATGTAAGCATGAAAATCTGTTATCCAACTTTTGTCTTGTTGCTTCAACCATTTTCATTTTTTGGCATTGACAAATATTAGAGAAAAATCCTATATACAAAAACCTACACCATCTCATATTTTAAACTTAGTAAGTTATTTATTTATTTATTTATTTATTATTTCCTTAAATGGCATCATTACATGCATAGGAATTGTCATAAAAAATCTAATAGCCAAAACATTTAAAAGTTATACATAATAAAATAATGATCTAAGCGACAAAAAAGATCAAAAAGTATACACGAAAAAATCATCCAATCTATAGTATGGGTTATCAGCTAATATGTGTTGTCTCTCCTCTTAAAAATATGCGGAGACGATGACGTTTTAACAGAGATACGTAAATGATTAAATATTCTCAAAGAAGTTATTTCAGGTCCATTCTGTACTTGAGAAAAGCGAACAGTTGGAACAAACAACTGGTCATCAGTTCTAGCATTGTATGGGTTTATGTCCCCAGCCCTAGTATGGTTAGAGAAAATGTTTGCTTCAGGTGTCTCTCGACAAGATTGTCGGAGTGAGAGCTGGAACATACTTCTTATTATCCTCTTTTGAGCTATAAGCATTGTTTCAATGTGACTAGAGTTTCCCCAAGCCATTAAATCATAAGCCATAATTGAGTTGATGCTTGCATAGTAAAAAGTTTTCAAGGTAGGAATGTCAACGTTGTTTCTTAGTTATAAAACAGCATAATTTCTTGAGGCTAATTTGTTACATACATTATCATTATAGCCACACCAAGATAGGTGCTGTTCCAGCGTGAGGCCCAGGAACTTTACACAATCGTGCTGTACAAGAATTGAGGATTTGTCGCTAATCAGCTAACTTCTGTCTCGAATGACTCTGAGAGGTGTGAAGTTGAGGTTCGTCTTAGAGCTGTTTAAAACGTAGCTCATTTAGTCCACACCAGGAAGAAATCTCATATGCACACTGAGTAGCCTTAATGCACAGATTTTCATAGCTCTCACCAGCCACCACTGCTGATGTATCATCAGCAAACAAAGTAACATAACTATTTTGAGCCAGCAAGGGAAGGTCATTCATAAAACGAAGGAAAAAGACTGGACCTAGCACACTGCCCTGGGGCACACCAGTCTTAATATCCACCCAATCAGACACAGATACACCAGTAGCATCCGTCAGTCTGACTGCCTGAGACCTATCGGTCAGATCCCCCGCACCCACTCCAACGCAGGCCCCTGACACCACATCGCTCCAACTTAGATAACAGTATGGCACGATTTATGGTGTCAAAGGCCCTCGTGAAATCGAAGAAGATTCCAATGGTCTTCAGCTTATCGTTGAAGTTTTGGAGAATTCTAAAATGAAAGGCAAGTATGGCATCAATCGTTGAAAGACCCTCCCTGAATCCAAACTGGTGGGAATTGAGTATATTGAATGTGTTCAAAAATGAGACCAATCTTTTTCGAAAGGCCTTTTCAAAGATTTTTGAGAATACTGATAGGAGGACAATGGGCTTGTAGTTTTCCACGGCCGACATACTGCCCCCTTTATGAATGGGAACCACCACGGCATGCCTCAATTCCCGTGGAAAGTAGCCAAGTTCAAATGAGATGTTTATGAGATATGTTAAAGGAGACAATATATTGTCAATACACTTGCCAATTAAGTTGCAAGGTATCTAATCTGCACCACAAGATGATTTTTGAGATGCAAATTTAACAATTTCAATTGTATATGGATATAGAACAAACAATATTCTTGAACGTAAGACAGGAGAAGGCCAATCAATAAATTTTACCTTTTAAAAATCAATAATACCTATTGAGTAACCGGCGAATAAAAGCAATTTAAAGAGAGACCTTTTCCTGTACTAATCATATTTCATAGATCAATTTTACTTCATCCCGAGGAAGTTTAAATGGAATCCGTATAAGGCCTAAAAGATATAAAAATTATGTAGATATGCGTTTCCGTTATTTGATGTGACAAAAGCATGGTAAGCTCCAGTTGATTTATGACTACAGAAACGTTTCGGATATATGAGCAAAATTCAGGTTTCCCCATTATATTAATTTTTTATCGGTTACGAAGCCAAGAAATCTTGTATAAAATGTGCTTTTAGATTTCAGTATATGTATGTACAGGGTGGCTCGAATTCGTGTCTATGTATGGGGAACTCGAAAACCGTAAGACATACAGTTTCGGTCAAATTAACACTTTGACTGCTGATGACACGGATCCGTGTCACCACATACATGTTGCTATGTGCGCGCGACCCGGATCCGTGTCGCGCGTAATATAAAAATTAAGCTCTAAGTACGCCACGAGCAGCAGGTGGAGGTAAGCGTACGGTTGAGAGCATATAGCTAAAGCATAGGGAATTCTTGTTTTACGTCCCGTTTTCGGGTCAGGTTTTTGTTGCTGCTGATTTTAAGACAAAATGGCGGATAATATGGCAAGACCTTAGGAACCTAAAATAACGATATTTACTTGCAAAATTCCGAAGAAATTGACTAATGAAGAGCTAAAAGAGTGCCCAAATTTTATCGATTAAATTATCGGAGCATTCCAGAATGACTAATTTACATTTTAATATGTTATATATATTTGCCAAATTTAGTATGTTTTTACGTATTTCGATATACTCTGTATAATTATTGTTAAAATTTATGTTAATTTAGTTTTTATTCGTTTTATACGTTTTCAAAATAAAAAAAACTTCCGACACGAATCCAAGTCACAAAAATTTTTGCTATATGCGCATGACACGGATCCATGCCAGGTGTTCAAAATTCCCTAACACCCAGTATATATTAGTTAAAATAGTATATTTATGTATATAGAGAGTTTATACAAGCAAAATGAGAAAAAAAGTTTAGCACACAGGTAATACCACAGCTGGAATTGTCAGCAGCGAATGTATTAAGGCAAAATTGCGCATTTAGGTGCTTAACAATATGCCTTTTAGAAAGTTTTAATATTCCGAGTACTTACGGAGATATCCGGAAAAAACCGAAATTTTGAAACATCGTTTTATTTTTTTCCTGGGTTTATTTAAAAACAGATTTCAAATTTGATTGCACTTTTGCATTGCCACTTTTTCCGCTCTATACAATGATGATATCCAGTTTGAAATCCGACGCTCCGTCTTTAAGGGATCATCATCAACTTTCTTTTTTTAAATACGAACTTTAATTTTTTTTTCGTTTTTCAGGTAGTATTGGCGTTATAAATATGAGCATGTGTTTTTTTTTTATTTTTGTTATTATTTTTATTTTATATATTTTGCATTGGCGTAATTTTAAATGATTTAAGATAGGTACTTTTGAAATTTTTATATTCTATATAAATATTTTATTTGTTTTTATGTTGGGTTGAGCCCGCATTAAAAATAAAAAATAGTAAAATTATTTTTTACCAGATTATGGCCTTGAACTTTTACTCAAACAAGTTGCTTAGTGCAAAGATAAAATATTTTCAACTTTTAACCAATTAAAAAACTTATTTAATAGAGAACATCAACAATTTATAATCATACTACGTGATACTATAGGTACTTTGATAGAAAAACACACCTATTGAAAATTTGCTTATAAATTGAAATAAAATATAAATATTATATACTATATTTATTTTCAATACGGGCTCAAGTTATCCACTTCATACAAAAACAAAATAAAATATTTTTATACAATATAAAAATTTCAAAAGTACCTACCTTAAATTATTTAAAATTAAGCCAAAGCAAAATATATAATTAAAAAAAATAATAATAAAAATGAAAAATAAATAATAAAAAATAAAAACACATACTTATATGTATAACGCCAATACCAAAGTTCGTATTTAGAAAAATAAAGTTGATGATGATCCCTTGAAGACGAAACGTCGGATTTCAAACTGGATACCATCATTGGATAGAGCGGAGAAAGTGGCAATGCAAAAGTGCAATTCAATTTGAAATCCGTTTTTAAATAAGCCCAGGAAAAAATAAAACGATTTTTCAAAATTTCGTTTTTTTCCCGATATCTCCGGAAATACCCGGAATCTTAAAACTTTCTAAACGGCATATTGTTAGGCACCTAAATGCGCAATTTTACCTTAATTTGACCGACACTGTATCTCTTACGGTTTTCGAGTTCCCCTTACATAGACAGGAATTTGAGCCACCCTGTACATGTAATGGGACTTTTATGAGTTGAATACATTTAGTGGCATATGAGTCATGGGCGTCGTCAGGTCGAAAAGGATTATTTGGGTGGTCCAAATTACATTGGCTCATTTATGAGGTAAAATAACTTCAAGATTTTTCAACTGATGTAGCTGGTGTGCTATATATTATAGCTACGTCTTTTCTATGAATTGAATTAAATATTTTATTTGAACATTTATACATGGAGAGTTATAAATTTGATTTTTTTTTAATTCTGAGTTTTGGGTCTTTGCAAAAACCAGCCAAAATATACTTTTGAAATTTCTATTCAAAATATATAATTTTAATAACTCTGATTATTGGTCATAAATATTGCTTCCCAGGCATTTATAATATTAAATGATCTGATATTGTGGTAATAAATTTAGATTAAAAATTAAATAACGCTTCCAACGAATAGCATTTCATGACTCGGATATCTTATCTTTTAATAATTTTGCTTTATATTTTGTATAGTATAGTAATGCAATTAATTGGCCGATTGTTTTTTGCTGAACATATCCGAATTCGCGGGAGCAATTTTTGTTCCTTGCTAGTACTCTACTATAAAATTAAATTCCAGAACTGAGAGCCACCACCTGGCAATTCTTGGAATCAAGTCTCGATTATACATTGCCGTTCTTAGGGCACTACAATTTGTTACGACCTTAAACGAGAGCCCAAGTACATAACTCAAAACCTCTGTAATGAGCAAACTACTGCTAACGTCTCCAGTTCGTACGAGTGGTACTTTGCTCCTCTTCCGATGTTGGCAGCTGAAATAAAGTACTGGTTTAAAGTTGCCATCTTCTTGTTTTTGCAATAAAATTCCACCAAGCCCGTCTTTTGAAGCATCAGGGTGAAACTTTGCCTCCAGCTTAGGATCGTAAATTACAAGAATTGGTCTTCTTGACAATGCACTTTCCTGAGATTTTCCTCAGCTAAAAGCAACACCTTTCTTGGTAAGCAAAGTTAATGGGCGAGCAATCTGCGCAAAGTCTTTCACATATTTTTGAAAATAGCTGCGTAAGCCAACAAATTGACGTATCGTATCTGATATACATTCTGGGGAACAGGAAATTCTCTTTACGGCAGAAATTTTATGAGCGCTAATTTCATGTTCCAAATATTCAATCATATCTTGGAAAAAACGGCGTTTTGAGAATCGCAGAGTAACTCCATCTTCTCTAAATGTTTCGAATACATCTCCAAGAGCCAGTAATCCCGAAGAAACGTTTAGACATGATACCAAACCTCATAGATCCTAGAATCTGATTAATAGTGCGCTGAAATACGGCTGGAGCGTTGACCAACCTAAAAGACGTGCGGAGATATTCATAATGGCCATCTGGTGTTACAAAAGCTGTTTTCTCTCAGGAGTTTTGCGCCATAGGAATCTGCTGATAGCCGCTTGCCATGTTCAGATTGGTAAAATATCTGCATCCTTTGAACACCTCCAAATGCTCATCCACCCTTGGCAATGGGTAACAGATTTGAAAGTAAGAGACCGATAATCGACGCACATGCGCGTTTCACCATTCTCTTTCTTTCCAAGAACAATCGGACTTGAGTATGGTGATTTCGATTCTTTTATAATATTAGCCGAAAGTAGGTCGTTAACTATTTTACATTTGAATGATCTGTACGCGTTATTAATATAACCTAACTCATTTATGTTTTCCGAAAAACAGTCACGAGATTTACCAAGCAGCAATAAAAGATTATTTATTTCAGAACTGGACAGGTTATTCGATTTACGACCAATCAAATCACTTATACTAACGCTTGGTAAGCTACAAATGTCAACTTTAAGACAAGCACTTAACCTTTTCTGAGTCAGCAACACAAATAACTAATTTTGCCATAACTTGGTTCGACTTGAAGCGGCTCCTGTTTTCAGATATGTTAAGAATAGGAATTTGTATTTTGGTGGACGATAGCACGCATCTAGGTACCACATGTACACATGTTCCTGTTTGTCGCAAAACGTTGGCTTATATCAACAAAAAATATCTGCATCGTAACCGTCGCCCAATAAACAGCATACAGATTAAATGTTGCTTAGAGGTACCTCCGTAGAACCAACAGCCAAAAGAACAATCTTTTTAGGCGGCAGCTCGTCGATTTTTGGTAGCTCAGAAAGATTGTTTTCAAAAAGCCATACAGTTCTATTTTTGACCACAGTATTGTCGCATCGCTTTTATTCAAAATTTCTCTGCCAATCAAATCAGCTATGTTTTGCACATTATCTGGTACAAAAACTGACACATCTGCCTGAAACAAATCTACTCTTAGATTCGTGTTAGTCGTTCCCAAAACTTTTGTTATATCGCCACCATATCCATTTAGACTCACATCACAGGCTGACCACTCTAGTCAACATTTTCCGCATCAGTTTTGCATGTAAGCACTACTTAGCATTCAGACTCTACAAAACCCGGTAACGTTTTTCCATTTATTATACAACTAACATAATAACCGTTAGATTTTGATTTTTGATTAGTTTCACACTAGCGTCTTATGTGGCACATGCACACAGGAGAGTGATAAAAGATACTCACCAGAAAGGTCTTCAGGTGTTGTATATCGGCCTACTTTAGCCCCAGCTTGTATCGTATTATCAGGAATTCCATCGATAATCATTGCCACTGCATTTTTGCCTGCTATTTCACACTCTCTAAGAAGTTGCATTTTTGCAAAATAATATTCTGACCATGACTTATTGAAACATTCTATGCAATCTATCATAGTTTTCAACATAGTCGGAAAATCTTGGTGGTCTGGAAATGCTGAAATAAGCATAAATTTTCACTCTGTCCAGGAAAATTTGTAGTTGTCTAGTCTCTCATACCATGCTAAGCCCTGCACGTGAAATTTTTTTAAATTGTCATCCTAGTTATTAATTTCATCAAGCTGCTCAATTATCTAACCACTTTCTACAACTTAGGGTGCCTACGCTAGGTTTATACTTTGATATACAGTTTGGATTAACGGTCACTTTGTTTTGATTTTGATTTCCTTCGTAATCGAGCAACTGATTAACAAGGTTCTCTGCGAGTCGTTTTCTTGTTGACTATTTGAGCTACTACTTTGATATACCCTACTAGTATTTGTAGCCTGCTCGATACGGTCTAAATTATGCTGTGGTCTACGCCAGTGTCGCTTGTTATTGTCTATTCTGCGTATTTTGTCTAGCACCTAAAGGAGGGGCAAATTGTGAGATCTGTGCACTTGGACAACTACGCTTTTAGCAGTACGGTCTTTTTGTACATTGTTACCAGAAGATCCAAGCTCTCTTTGCAGATTCTTATCAATAGAACAATTGTTTTCTTTGATTTAAGCTACGCCTTTTGTAATGCCCAATACAAGCACTACTTGACGAAGAACTAGATGATTCCGAACTTGAACTCGTAGAATCACGATAACTTCTTCTTTGTCTTTTATTTCGTTCCATTGTCACGATTTCTTTTACATAAACGGCTTGAAAACACTAAACTTAACGATTACGTAACATTATGACCAATACCAACAGGCTACTTAGAACAAATAACACTAAATACCAGTTTATTCGGTAAAACGAAAATGCATCTCGCCGCTTCTCTATAATAGCAATGCAATTAAATTAACGATTTGACCGATTTGTTATAAGATTATATTATTTAGAATAAACCGAAAGCAGTACAAAGAAAAACTATCGCTGTCTTATAATATGACACACACCCAACAGTTGCCACCAGTATACTTTTTCACCTTACTGAGTTTGTTATCCACTTGTTGTAATTTTACTTGCTTGCGGGTGTAGTTTGTTACAATAGTTTTGAATTAAAAGTTAGTTCACTTACTAAAAACAACTTAGAAAATCGCATAATTGAGGCGCTAGGGATGTTAGTGACTATATTATTATTAAAAATAATTAAATATAAGTAAAACCAATTTTATTTTGTTGCCCCAATGCATAACTAGCGGTTCAGAATAAACAAATCCGGAAAGTAAAAGAGGAAGGCCAACTGGCTAGACCAAAAGTATATATGAAATTGAGAGTTAGAAATGTCGTTGATAATGATGTGTCAAAAAGTTTCCTGAAAATATTTGAAAAACAATAATCTACAGAGGTTGGGGATGCAGAATGTTGAAACATGACCTGATGCATTTGCAATCGTTCCAAAGGATTTACTAATAAAAATTACCAGCTGATGTAAAGCAAGAAACGAAGATTCAAGCGCCCATATTTCTTTAAATCGTTTATAAAGCCCATGGGATTGTTTTTCAGAATAGGTGATATCCTCTGCAGGAGTTTCAATACGTGGAGAAATCCGTGTCGATTTTATCTATCAAAAGATTAATTCTGAGACCATTATGCAAGAAATATCTTTAAAGTTGTTGTACCGAATCAAAGACCTTTAAAATGCCTATGGTTCGAATAGCCTGGATTTTAATTCGGTAGAGTGTACGTTTTTTGAAAATTTAGCTAATAAAAACTTACTTGTCGATATCATTCAAGCATTAAAGAAGAGGATAGCTCAATGGTAACATAGTAACTTTGCCAAGAAGTATTAATTAATTCAGTAAGTTTAGGAGGCAAAAAGTTACAGTCTCTTGGAGATAATATTGGACGCCGCGGGCCGCCGCCGGCCGGCGCTGCATGTTTATACAAAAAAAAAATTGCTTTGAAATGATTTTCGAAAAGGCCTCAAAATATAGATACAATATACGATGATAGGCCGGAACGCAGAATTTTTCTGAAAATTTGGTATCCTACATTTTCATACCTGTTATTTTGAGCATTGCGACGTAACCGCTTGTATCAAGAAATCCTAGCAACTTTATTTAATGAAATACCCCGCTTATTAACTAAATTTTAGAATAGCCCTTTTATTATAATATTTTTTTGATAATATTTGCCTAGGAACCTCTTTGAGTAACAATAATTTAATTTCTTTTGAATTATTATCCATTAAGGAAGAGTTATCAAAAAAATAAAAATTGATTCTATTATAAATGAGTTTTTAAATTGCAAATAATCAAAAAAATGGCCTGCTAGTTGAAAAACAATTATTTATGTATATATTTGTAAGTTTATTAGATTTTCACATTATATAACAATGTCACGTGACTATTCAGTTCAGTTCATTAAATAGGTACCTATATATTTTTCTCAAATAAATTATTTCAGTTTCTTGTAATATTATTATATTGTACTTGTAAGATTTGTTTTTCTTTTTTGATAATAAAAAGAGCAAAAAGATGCATAGGCTATAGGGCACCGATTCTTTGGTGCCCTAAGACCCCCTGGTATGTAAATCCGGCACTGGTGATGCCTGTTGTGGAGCTTATGAACGGAATGATTTGCACTCATTCCTGTTTCCAGATTCTTTCTACTTCTACCACGGTATAAATAGATATTGTTTGTACTCTGATTCTACACAGGAATATGCGCGTAGAGTATGGCAAACGTGGCATTGAACAGGTTTTTTGAATTTAATTTCGTGTAGAATATTAGTGTTGTTTGTTATATTCCTTAGTTAGTTACTTTTTTATTGATGCATGGTCTATCCTTGGGTTTTACTGAAATCCCAAATGTTTGTGTGTTTCATCATTCTGTATGTTATCTGGTATCTCGTTGTTAAGGGTTTCTGCATCTATTTCGTACTTCTATTTTCCTCGTTCTATGCATAATGTTTTGCATTTACCAAGTCCAAAGTCTAATCCATTGTCTGGGGTTGAGCGGTTTTTTATTCTTAGTATTAATTATTAATTATTGTGGTAATAACTGTGAGTTTTCTACTACTTCCACTACTATCTGTATTTGAGTAGTAAGGTGTTTATATATCGATGGGAACTGATTATACCAAATGTTTTGTATTTGATCCGTTGCTGAGCTTATCCAGTTATGTGCGTTTACCAGTTGTTGTGT
>MU187965.1:0-31844 GCA_016904865.1 Pissodes strobi | reverse complement strand
AAGACTTGCACGAACCTTCAAAAAACAAATATATTCATACAAGCTTCTTTATATATTTAAAACATATAAGATATGAAATATTGCTATTATTAAACAAATAAGAGTGATATTGGTGATTAAGGTACCAATAATTACATCAGTACAAAAATAATGAAATAAAATGATGTAAAACTAACCCCAAGTGATAAGTACCTATGTGCTACTAGCAAAACCATAAGTCTTATAAAAATGAGCATTTAGCCAGGCCACTAAATATTCCTTGATCGTTGCATAGCCAGAGATTTTCCTTACGGGCAGAGATTTTTCCAATGTTCCAACACGTCATCCAGTAGCTCCGGATGGTTTCCTTTAAGCCAAATATGACTGTCTTTGGCATCTTAAATTACATCTAAAAAAATATACAAAAAACATCTATATCTCAAGGAAGGAATTTTCTTTGCTAGAAGAGAAAAAGAACTAAAAGCATCATTCTTTTGTCTCCAATAGGGCATTTTTACCTGAATATATATATATATATATATATATATATGTAGGAACCAATCCTGAAATCCCACTAGTGATGCTCGATCAACCAATAAAATGGACGGAATTGGCCTTCTATCTCTATTTAAACTATTTTTACATTTAATGATTTCCATACATTCATTTGCGCCTAATAATCTCCTATAAGTTATATCTATTATGAATTAATTTTAATCTTTCAATTGTTATTCTATGATTATTATCAAATGCATGCTCGGCAGCACTTGATTTTTCTGTTCTACTATTCTTTAAGTGAGTTATGTGTTCCTTGAGTCGCGTTTATATAGGTTTTCTAGTTAGCCCAACATATTTTTGGTTGCAATCCATGCATCCAAATTCATATATTCCACTTCTTTCTAACATTTCAATTTTGTCCTTTGGACCACCTAATTAATAATTTCTTAACGTTCAACTGTGTTTGGTATACAATTTTAAACCTACTTCCTTAAAGACTTTTTGGAGTCCTCTAATATACTGAGAGTTATATGGTATCGAGACATATTTTGTATATTTATCCTGATTGACGAAAGAAGTGGAATCACGAATGGTCTTTCTAAATAAATGCCTATTAATTAGTCTATTTATTAAGTTAATATTGAAACCATTAACTTTCGCTATATTCTTAATTGTCTCCTATTCATTGTTAAATGTTTCTCTGCTGAGAGGAAAGTTAACAATACGATGTACTAAAAAATTAAAGCTGGCCATTTTGTGTTGTTTGCAGTGGGAAGAATCATTAGAAATATATCGCTTACTGCCACTGCAGAGATATTGGTAAAAAACAGTTTTTCCAAAAAATCCCCCTTAAATTAAAGTCCCCAATTTTATTTCTAAGCACATGTTATATTCATGTATTATTTATAAGTAGGTATACGGTAACAACAACATTAACAATAAAATTAAACAAAAATTCATAAGTCCAGTTCAACATGACCCCCATTATTTTCTACACATTTTTGTAAAATAGTAATCGTATGATTAAATGAGTTTATTAAAATTTCTGGTGGTTGCCTTAGATCGTCGATCGCGTGAATTATTTTGTTTTCTTTATTCTTCGATGTTATAACATGGAGTTATGTAAACAAAATTTTTAATATGCCCCTAAAAGAAGAAATTCATAACAGTAGGATCTGGATTATTTGCCGTCCAAGCTACGGTCCCTCTATTACCAATCCATCCTTGAGGGTATTCTGAATTTAAATAATCTTGCACTGGCCCCGATGGGGCTCCATCTTGTTGCCACATTATCCGTCTTGCTACACTTATTGTGAGATTGTCAATACAGTCTCCTATATCGTTTTGGAGAAGCTGCAAATACCGGTCACCAGTTATTTTTCCATTTGTGAATATAGCCCCTAAAAAATATGTTCCGATAATAACATACCAAACGTTAATTGACTGGTAACCTTGATGTTTAATTTGCCGTATTTGACGGGGATTATTTGCAGACCAGAAACATGAATTTTGACGGTTACATCTTCTATTTGTAAAGTTGCTCTCATCTGTCCATAATATGTGTTAGAGTGATGTTATCCATAAAAATGTGGCGGGCCTACTAGCAATGGCAGGCCAGAAACTAATAACATAATAAATCAATTTTAAAAATATGCATTTTGTTGAAGGGAAATGGTAAAAATATTGACTATATGTCAAACGTCTTCGATGGTGCCAGTCCAAGTAATTTTCTTATATCTCAAATAAAAAATGCAATATTTTCTGAATAATATAATATATAACTCAAAGAGGTGTGGACGCTGTCTACTTTGCGTTTATAAAACTACGTAAAATTATTCTTTGGGAATATAGAAAGCTTTTGGTGGTACCAAAGTTCAATGCCTCCCCGTCCAAGTATTTTTAGAAACACCTTATATATTAAAAAATACCCCACAACCGCAGCTTCAGCACATTTATACATTCCGCAAGAATGTTATAAATATATGTCAAATGCATTATTAAACATTCTTATTATAACTACCATAATGTAATAACGGTCTCCGTCGAATAACTTTCAATTTTAAATAGTTGTACATTTTAACATTCAAGTTAACTGGCGCAGTCGGTAGGATTGTATCGAAACGGTTCAGATCAATAAAAATCGTGACGCGAATCGGTGTCTTTTAAGACTTTTTTCGAACAACAACCTCTTTCGTGTGCAACAGAAGAAAAACAACGATTTTGAAGACGTCCTCAGGACGAGGATAAGCATCGCCAACCCCTCAACAAGTGGAGGACAAAAATCGCCGAATTGGACTCACCCCTTCGTGGACAGCTAGGACAAAAATGGTCGAACTGAACTCACCCCATAGAGGACATCAAAGAAAAAAATCGCCGGGTCGTACTCAACTACACATTAGGACCCTAGTATAGGATGAAGATAGGAATATTACTGTAAGTTGCATGATTTTGTTCAATTTTCCATGTTCCATACATTTCCAATTTCATTTTTCCGTGTATAGTATTTTTAACTGTAATCATATCTTCTATCAAAGGAAACCAATTTATTACTATCTCTATAAAATTTAAGGAATAATTTTAATGTCAGACGTAGATGATCTGATAGAACAATTTGTCAATAATTTAGTACCACATAATATTAATAATCCACAAAATATTGCCGTAAATTACCAATTGCTTAAACTTTACATTGATATCGTGCCACAATACTAGCGGTGATCCAAACACCCTAGATATTTTTATCGAAAGTGTCGAAAACCTTAGAACGGCTTTTAACACATAAGATGCAAATTTAAATACTTTTCTTTTAACAGCAATTATTGGTAAGTTAACCGGTAGAGCATTAACACTTATTGGTTCTAGAATTGAAGTAACAACTTGGGATTTAATTAAAGACGCTTTAAAACTTTGTTTTGGTGACCAAAGAAATATCGATTGTCTGGTACAAGATCTAATTTCTCTTTATCCTCATAAAACGAAGGAAACACCATACAATTTTGACATGCGTGTGTAAGACGCACGTAGTCTAATTATTTCCAAACTTAATCAAAGTGATGATTTTTCTACAAATGAAAAAATGATATGTATGCAAAGTTATGATAATTTAGCTTTAAAAACTTTTATCAATGCCCTTAGTGGTCAATTACAAAATAATATTCGCTTAAGAAATCCTGACTCTTTAGAGAAAGCAATGTCGCTAGTTATCGAAGAAGAAAACTTTATGTATAGTCAAAATAGATTAAGTACCTTAAACACACAATCTTTTAAAACCAATCAAAGAATAACACCACTAAACACAGGACACCATAAAACTAACTATCAATCGAACTCTTTTAAACGTTTTCGAACATTCAATGACAGGACGAACTTCGGAAACACAAATTTCCAATTACAGCCACGCACCCCACAACCACAAGTTGGATATTCAAATTTTCAAAACCCAATTAATGCACCCAGACCAAAATTCGGAAACCCTAACTTTCCAAATAACTATGCTAGACCGACATTCTCAGGTCAATTTAATAACAGACAAATGCCTTTCATGCAAAACCAACCTTACTTCAATCAATTGCGACCTTATTTTCAGGGCAATTCTCAATTTAGATATTTACCACAAAAACCGGAAAATATGTCTACCACTTCCACTAGTCAAGCTAGAATACATCACAATTTTGACACACACACTAAAATCGAAGATGAAAATCAATACTCCGACGTTATAGAAAATGATCAAAATCGTTATGAGACAAATAGTTACGATTTTCCAGAAGACGAATTAAATTATTATTATAATCCTGAACATAATCATCTTAACCAAACCATATGTGAAAACGATCAGATTACTTACATCGAGGGATCGTTAACCGTAGTAGATTCCGCGAAGGAACTTAATAACGAAAACGTAAATTTTCGCACGGACTCAATGCAAGATTCAGCAACTTAATAACGCTTAATTTAAATAAAGTCAATTTACCATATGTATATATTCCCGAATCAAAAGCAAATTTTCTCCTAGACACTGGTAGCTCTCACAGTATTATCAGTCCGGAATTCGCATTTTTTTTTATGGCAGTGGCACACGCACTAAAGGGAGATCCTATGGCGCTCGACGAGCGGTGTGTGTGCGAAGTTGTTGATTGACACGGTTCTTGAATAGTTGTAGGTTGTAATAGTGGGAAACAGATGTCCTGGAAGTGAGTTCCACAGTGATGCAGTGCGCCTGACAAAGGAGTTCTTGTAAAGCGATGTTCTAGGTGTTTCTAGTTGTACGATGAACTGGTGCGCTCCTGCCGTCTCTCGTGACTCTCTAACAGGAGCTGCCAGGGGCGGGATGATGCGGGCCTAATCCTGGGAACATCTGCTGTGAAAGTATCTGTAAAACAGAGACATCTCGGCCACATGCCTGCGGTGTTCCAGACTATCCCAACTCCGTGTCAACTCCGGGTCGTCGACGAGACGCACAGCTCTCTCCTGAATCAAATCCAGCAGCTTTAGGGTATGCCTTGGTGCGGCACCCCAGATATGTGAGCAATATTCTAAGCACGGTCTTATTTGCGCTTTGTACAGCAAGAGCAACTGCTGCGGCGTATAGAGTTTTTTGTTGCGAAATAGTGCCCCAAGCTTCTGGGAGGCTGCTCTTGCGATGTTAGCAACATGGTCATGCCATGACATATTGCTGTTAACCGAGACACCCAGCAGTCCGATTGACGAGGATGAAGGAATGGTCAATCCTGCCATAATGATGTCAGGGCCCGCTGTATTTGCCCTCTTGGTAAACGTTGCTGCTTGGGTCTTTGCTGCATTTAACTGGACCAAGTTTGAACTTTCTCCAGGTCTTGATTAATAGCTGTAATCTGCTGCTGTCTGCGGTGGTGAGTCTCAGTCGCTGGTAAGAGGTTTTGTGATCTAAAGTGGGAAACAAGGGTACTGTCATTTGCAAAACTGTAAACATGATTATTCGTTACAATCAGCAGGTCATTAATATAGATGAGGAACAGAGTTGATGAAAGTATTGCGCCCTGAGGCACGCTCGCGTTGATGGTGAATGTGTCCTAGATGTGTCCATCGACTGCAACGTGTAGGGATCGGTTCTTAAGGAAACTTGCCAGCCAGCTGCAGAAAGAGGATGGCAGTCCGAAGGATGGCAGTTTGTTGAGCAGTCCGTCATGCCAAACTCTGTCGAATGCCTTTGAAATATCCAACGCAATCGCTCGAGACTCTCCGTAGTTTTCAATTGCCCTACTCCATATATGAGTGACATAGGCCAATATATCTCCTGTCGGTCCCTCTTTGCGAAAGCCGTACTGATTATCGCTGACTATTCTGTTGTTCTCAAGGTACTTGAGTAGTTACTGGTTGACTACACGTTCCATGACTTTGGAGATCATTGGAAGCAAGGCAGTTGGGCGATAGTTTGAGAGCGTGGTTTTCTTGCCTTTTTTTGGAACAGGTTGCACTCGAGAGACTTTCCAAGAGGATAGGTAAATCCCTTTTCCGTAAAAAAAGTGAAAAAAGCCTGGAAAAAATGGGTGTTTTTTCCAGGCTTTTTTGTGTTCGTTGCCGCAGTTTTTAGCACGATGCGATGGCAGGTATTCCGTCCGGTCCTGATGCCTTTTGCGTATCTAGTTCTTTAAGGATTTTGCGAATATCATGGTGATGAAATTTGACTTCTGCCATGGTAGTGTTGATGTTCGATAAGGTCTAAGGTAGAGTGCGAGGAAAACATTTTAGCTAGCATGTTTGATTTTTCCTTGGCTGTAGTCGCCGTGATGCCACGTTCATCCGTCAAAGGTGGGAGAGACGTTTTTGTAAAGTTGTTACTTACTGCCTTTGCTACCGACCAGAAATTCCTGGAACTACTGGGACATTGCAAAAGTTTATTCCTTATCCTTTGATTGTGTTTGTCCTTAGTTTCGTCGATCACACGTTTGCATTCGTTTCTCGCTTCGACAAAATAATTTTCTGCCAGTACTTGTAGGCTTACTGCCTCCTACCTACAGCTCTTTCGCATTTTCTGTCGAACCAGGGCTTTCATTTAGATGGTAACTTGATGGAATTTGGTATGTATGCTTCCATTCCTGAGGATATCACTTGCGTGATCTCATCGCAGCAGACTGACGGGTCTTTAGTACCAAAGTAGACGTCGAGCCAAGGAAAATCTAGGTAGAACTCCCATAGATCGTCCCAGTTTGCAGAATTGTAATGCCAGATTTTGCGAGACAAAGGTGGCTCCTTCTGTATGAGTGGCAATTCACACACCATTATAATAAGTTTGTGGTCGGAAGTACCTAATGGCGGACCAACCGTAATTTTGTACTGGTCAGGTTTGGTAGTTAGAAAAAGATCCAGGAGGTCGGCGAATTCGTCCCTCTCTGAGATTTGATTTGGTTCGTCTACAAGTTGAGTAAGTCCGCAGCTGATGGCAAATGCTTCAGCTTCTCTACCTTCGTTGTCGGTCTTTTTGTGATGTTTGAGCCAGTTTGTGAAGTGGGCATTGCAGTCTCCCAGAACGATTATTTCTGAACTGGGGTGATCGACCTGTATTGAGTCAAAAGTGGTAGCTCGTGTTGATAAAAAGCTTTAGTAGGCTCTATCGCTCGGAGGGCGATAGGGACAACATATAAACTTAGTTAATCCCTTGGCGGTGAACTTGAGCCACATGACGTCAAAGTTGTTCGGTTCGCGCTGACATGAAAGGTAGCTTCGTACAAAAAGTAAGTCGTAACCAGGATAGGGGTTCACTGTTGTTGTTGTAGAACATAATTATGTTTCTGTAAGGGCTAGTATATGTGGTCTATTTGCATGTAGATGTTGGTGTACCGAATTTATGTTTGTATTTAGGCCTCTTATTTTGCAGAAATCTGTTCTAAATTGGTTCGGTATCTTTGCTATCTGTGAAATGTGGAATGGAAGGCTCCCAGCGCCACCCAGCGCCCGGAGATCCTATGGCCGGAGAGTTTACTTCCGGAATATTTTGATCCTGGAAGCACCATCATGTCCATACATTCCTACTGTAGAAGCCGGGAACACCAGCGCGGAAGCGGAACGTGATTTGGGAAAACCACTCAGCGCCTCCCAGTTCTGGTGGGGTGGTCTTTCACCGGACGATGCGAGTAGGCGTATGCATCTACCACCTGGGGCCGCTTCCACTGGAATCATCGGCCTCAGACTCATTGCTCTGGTGCTTCTTAGTCTGACAGGAGTAAAACTGGAGTTTGTTGGATCACTCCCCAGTGATTAGCTCCAGACTTTGTACTCTAGTATTCTCCAGCCTGGAGGAGGACGATGGGATTTGATGGGCCATATCCCGTGGCAAATTGGAATGGCGGGGGCGTCACTCCCCGTAATCAAACTGCTCTCACTAGTTTGACGTTCCTGCCTGCTAATACAATGCAGCCCGTCTTGTCACAAACTGTCATTGATCAGCTTCAGACTTTGTACTTCGGTGTTTTCTGGCATGGGGGAGGACGATGGGATTTAATGGGCCATAACCCATGGCAATTTGGAATTGCGGTGGCGTCACTCCCCGTAATCAAACTGCTCTCACCAGTATGACATTCCTGCCTGCTAATACAATGCAGCCCCTCTTGTCACAAACTGTCATTGATCAGCTCCAGACTTTGCACTTCGTTGTTCTCCAGCTCGGGGGGAGGACGTTGGGATTTGATGGGCTATATCCTATGGCAACTCGGAATAGCGGGGGGCATTACTGCCCGTAATCAAGCTGCTCTCACCAGTTTGACGTTCCTGCCTGATGTAGATATGGCCATAACTATTCTGCATCCGTGTGTTTCTAGAATTACATATGAACATGTGTGCCTTTCGAAGCTTTGTTCCAAAACGAATTAATTCAACTTCTTGAATGTCATATAAATATAAATATAAATATTTTAAAAATAACATTATTAATGAAGATATTCAAACCGCCCATAATATTTTATATCTCAATGAAGCAGTCTTGTTATCTATTTTTAAAATGTTTAATGTACCTAAATGAAACACATAAATTTTACCTTTTTAAATTCAGTCAAAATTACGACGGATTAATCGGTACAGACTATTTAAAGCAAATAAAAGACTTAATTAATATTGATAGAAGAATATTAAGTACGCTAAACGTCATAATAAAAATTATATGTGATCCTGAAGAATATACCGAATTTAAAAATGATTTAAAATTAAATATCGACATTATAATTGTTCCACCTAGAACGGAAAAAGTTTGTTAGATCCCAGTAAACATAAAAGACGGGATAGGTCTAATCGATAATTTAATTTCTGCTAAGAACGTAGAGTCAACTTGCGCTGTAGTAAACGTAAAAAACTTTTGCCTTTCACCCCCGTTACTAATTCTGATGAACGCGAAGTAGTAAATAAAACTACATACACCCTATGATATTGAACCTTTAAACATATCTGAAGTAAACTTCATTGAAAAAATAGAAACTGAAGAAGTCATTAATACAAATCTAGATAATATTCTAAATTCAAATTTAAAAAACATTCGACTAGATCACTGTAATACAGAAGAGAAAAACGCAAATAGAAAACTCTGACCTTATGTTTAAAGAAGAACATAAGCATAAAAATTGATGAGAATTACATTCTAGCTTTTAATACGTGTAAATATTTATTAATGAACTCTCCTATTTTAAAATACCCAGATTTCTCTGAAAAGTTCATATTAACCACGAACGCCTCGAATATCGCCATTGGTGCTGTACTATCACAAGGACCTATAGGATCACACAGGCCAATAGCACTCGCTTCTCGAACTTTAAATGAATCGGAGCAAAATTACAGTACAATAGAAAAAGGATTATTGGCAATTGTTTGGGCTTGTAAGTATTTTAGGCCGTATCTTTTCGGAAGAAAATTTACTGTTTTCACCGACTTTTTAACTTAAGAGAACCCAATTCTAAGCTTATAGATGGTGACTTAAATTAGAAGAATTTGACTATGATATAATTTATTAAGGCAGGAAAACTAATACTAATGCCGATGCCTTATCACACGTACAAATTAACATACTACAAAACGAATCCCTTATCGTTAACCCTGGAGACATTGACAACGTGGCTTAAGAAACCTTAAGACCTATGGCAGAAATGGTATTAGATGCTAACGAATATTCAAATACTAATAACATACCCTGTACTAGCCAAAATTCTGAAATTCAGTAATATCCGATATTACACTAAAAGAAATAGTTCAATCATATTGTGACACGCAACACTCGACTTTTAATGAAACTACAAATAGTGGAATAAACATCTTAGATGATTAACCAAATTTTAGTGTTTCCATGGCCTCACTAAAAATCAAAAGTAGAACAAGAAAACTATCAACATCACAAAATAATTACTTTAAAAATTCCAGAAAAAAAATAAAACTTGGTTTTTGAATTTTTACGTGAACATACAACCTCAGGAAAAACATATTGTATGTATTTTCATACTGAAAAACTATATATTACCTTTAATAAAGTATATCTTGAAAAATTCTCAGAACGTGGTCCCAAACTTCTCAAATGTACAAAGCTAAATAATACAATCAAAGACCACGAAGAACAAATTATGCTTATAAAAAATCATCATGAGGGAAAATCAAACCATAGGAGTATAACAGAAACAATCGAATATCTAAAAAGAAACTATTACTGGATAGGACTCAAAGAAACTGTCTCAAATTACATAAATTCTTGTGAAACTTGTAATCGTACGAAATACGCTAGACAAAACCCGTATAAACCCCTAATACTAACCGAAACGGCATCTAAGCCTTTTGCAATTGCACATATAGACACTTTCACACTTGATAACCATAATTATTAATTATCTAACCTTAGTTGATGCATTTACAAAATTTGCGCAAGTATATCGTATAGAGGGAAAAACAGCCATTCACATAACCAAAGCCTTAATAAAAAATTTTTTTTACTACCAACATGATAAATCACCATTATTTACTCCATTCCTCAAATGAGAAGTAAGATTTCTCACCCTAGGTAAATAATAATATTTATAAAAACCTAGGTCAATAATGAAACGGAAACGGAAAATGTCAAAATGTCAAACTTGTTAGTTTGACAACTAGTTGTCATTTCGGGTTATTTGAAAAATCAGTAGGAAATGATTAATTTCAAAATCTAATCAATTCAAATAATGATAAGGACTGTATCAGTGCTATTAGTAAAAAATTGTATACAGTATGACTCACTTTTCATGACTCTCCATAATATTCTTATTAATAATGCGATTTTGTAAAAATTTAGATGGAAAGAAGGTACTTTGTATGTATGGAACTGTCAGATTATTAGCGTTTTTTGGCGAGTAACCACGGTTAACTACAAGTAATACTGAAGTAAGTGCCAAGCTGGCACCCCACCACAAATTGTACTGCTTCCTTCTTCGCCAAATACCGCAGTTAGATCTTGCATTGCTAGAAAAGAATATAGATAATTTGCATATTTATTTGAAAATGATTAGTTTGATCAGTGCAGAACGTTTACTCATATTTTTAATGACAGAATGGTGGCCTCTGGAGATGAGCAAACTAATGGTATTTTTTCGATGAATATGTTCAGGATACTTTATGCTGCCCAAATCCCATTTGGAGCACATTGTGTAGGAATTCCGATGCGTATGAGGCTTCTATAGAAGAATTTCATGAACGTATAATTTACAAACTTGTTCAGAATGGAAAAACAAACACTTAACATGTTTAACGTTTCAAAATTAATCCGCCATGACTCCATCAAACCTCGAGTACCACACCTCGTCACGTATGTAAGTTGTAGTAAGCCGTAGTTGAATGATGATGTAATAGTGACGTCACGAAACTTCCCCTCACTTACCACAATTAAATTAATCCTCGTGAAAACAAACTAGTATCCTGTAGTATGCCGTGGTTAATTGTAGTTAGCTCGAGAAAAAACGCTTCTTGTTGCGATATCTGTCAGTTAGACAACTGAACTTCCTGGCTACTTGATATTTCGAACTATTTGAAAAATAAGTAGAAAATGACTAATATAAACATCAAATCGAATCAAATATGGTAATATATCAGTGTTAGTAGCAAAAAAAAATCTATATATACCTCGGTTGAGAAGGCCATTACTAACCTCGCACATTATATCATTATCACATTATATAAAAGTGCTCGGTAAATAATGGCTTACTTCTCAACCTAGGTATAAAATATACTATTTTCTTCAAACGTCAGTAAATCCGTCATTACTCGACTGTGTAGGCGGCCGCGAAGTTTCGTTTTTCCTCCGCCGGAGCTTTACTTTTCACTTTTCAGCCGGCGGAGGTAAAAGTGTTGTCATAGCAACATAGATACAATACAAACAGACAACAAAATAAGCGTCAACAACTCAAGATTTATTAAACTACAATTTGTATTTATCACTCAATTTGTGACTGCACTTCTAAAAATCACTAATTTAGGAACAAATTGGTTATTATTTAATCGAACTTACTCAATAACTGCTTATCAATACGGAATTAAAACGCAATAGGAGACGCAATCTTAAATAAATAATTATTGTTGACAGTGTCCACTGACAGCTTTATGTTACATTACTATAGCAACATCCTGTGCCTATTCACCGACACCGGTCTAAGCCGTCTTGCGAACTTACTTATCTTTAATAATAATTATATATTATTACTATTAAAAAGAGATGTTTTTGCATTAATTTGTCGACATTTGAGGAAAAAACAGCATATTTTATTTGGAGGAAAAGTTACTTTTCATGGCTTGCTCTCTATTACCAGCCTCACTCCGTTCGGCTGTTAAACACGAGCGCGCCATGAAAAGTATCACTTTTCCTCCATATAAAATAATATACTTCTACAAGCTTTGACATCTCTGATATATTTATTTTAGATAATGGTTCTGAGTTCAATAATGAAACAGTAAAGGAAATTTTAGCCTTACACAAAACTAAAATTCACTTTACAACCCCATTTCACCATGGTCGAATGGTATTGTCGAAAGATTCCATTCGAGCATTATCGTACATTTACGCATATTATTAGAAACACACCCAAATGACAAAGACATTATAATAGAATAGGCCGTAATCGTTTACACCATTCAATCCACAACCAAATTTACGCCCTTTGAACTTACATTTGGGCGTACGAACCTAAGAGACCCACATGAATTATTCATCCCCGAGATGTTCTACCCAGACTATGCCGAAAATCATAAATAAAAGCTTAAGCACGTCTATGAAAAAGTAAACAATATTATAGAAACTCATAAAGAAAGGGTATTATCCCGCAACAATTCAAAGTGAGACACCAACGAAGAATTTAAATTAGGTCAAACGGTTTTTAAACAAAACCCCAAAAATAAAAATGTATCTAATAGGTTTGTAGGACCTTTCAAAATAACCCAAATTCTTGAAAATAATACAGTAAAGATCACTAACAAAAATAAATCAAAGAAAGAAACTATCATATAAAAGAATTAAGGAAATCTAAACTTGTTGCAGATACCTCATATATGCGTATACACCTCAGCAATGACCTGCCCTAAGTTCTACGACCTTAACCACAATAATCCGTGACTACTAACACTCAAATTAGGTAACGCACAAAATAAGATAGATCATTGGTCATTTATACAAATATTCGATTTATCAAATATAATTGACGAATTTCTTTCCCTTAATAGAAACACTACTAAAACTGGCTATAAAACAGAATTTTCGAACTTTTGTCATTTAATATTATCTTTAGAAAATAAAATAATATATCAAATATACTAATAAAACGCAGTACCAAAAACGAAACTTTCTAAAATAGGACTAATTGACGATCTAGGGTCTATAATAAAATCTATAAACGGTAATTTAGATCAAAACGACGCCTAAAATATGAAAACGCGATAGAACGACTTTCTAACAATCACATGAAAATAAAATCATTAGTCAAAGACCAAATAACATTACTAGATAAATCAATCAATACCTTTAACAAATCAATGCAAATATTCACGAATAACCAAATTAAGCTCCAAAGCAGAATATTATTAACCGAGCAAACTCTTAGAATAATAGAAATCAGAGATTTAAAATACAAACAATATTTCAATATTCATATTGCAATTTTACAAATAACTTCAGCTTATCAGGAAATTTATGACATCTTAGAAAGAATAGAAGTTGCCATAACTTTCTCTAAACTGAATACGTTCCATAACTCAATGATAGAACCAAAGGAATTAGTAGAAGAAGTAGAATTAATAAGTAAACATCTGTCTAACAAAAAACTCCCATTCGAGCCAAAGTAGAAAATATTTTATTATTTGAAAAAACAATAAATATTAAAAGCTACTCAAAAGAAAATAGAATAGTATTTATATTGGAAATTCCGATAGTAGATAATGTAAGTTATGATTACCATCACTTATATGCTCTCCCTGTTATTTAAAATAATGAATTTTTCCTTATCTCACCCCAATCAAAATACCTTATATTAAATGAACAAACCCACATGCTATTCGACGAAGGATCTGTTCAAGAAACAAGTCCAGTCCAAGTAAAAAAGGAAGACGCATCTTGCGAAGTACAATTATTAAGTTTCTCCAAGGACTCTTCTAATTGTGAACTTTTACCTGTTCATATCACCGATATGAAAATTCAAAAAGTAGAAAGTAATAAATGGATTGTTATCTCCCCTAATGTTGTTATTGAAAAACAAAAATGTGGTAACGTTCGCGAAACTAAACTATTAAATGGAACTTTCTTAATTGAAATAAACACAAACTGTGAAGTGCAAATCGGGAGTGTACAAATAAAAACTTACCAAAATTCCCAAAAAAAAATGTACAAAATCGTAGAGCTACCAAAACTACAATTTAAAACTTCAAATTATCACCTTGGACAAAGTGTAACAAATTTTAAACCATTAAAAATCAAGAATGTAAACCTAAACAAATTGAAAGATCTTAAAAGCGCACTAGATTCCCAAAGAATTAGACTCGGTATCTACGAAGGTTATCTATGGACCTTATGTTTCATTCAGCATTTGGTCAATATTAACATATTTATTGATTACCGTTATAATCGTCATTTTTGTGGTCATACGACTCAGAAGAGGTCTCAGAGGAAATCGACCACCAACTACCCATGATGTAGCTATCCAAGAGGTCCACACGAACGTCGGTTTCCCGAACTAACCACTACCCCGTAGGCTCCCTCTAAAGGTGGAGGAGTTATGATAAGGCTGGAACACGGATATTCACAGAGAACCGCAGCTTAAGTACATTTATACTTCTCACAGAAATGCTATAAATATATGTCAAATTCATTATTAAACATTCTTATTATAACTACCATATTGTAATAAAGATCTCCGTCGAAATTTTTAGCCATTTAACTAGAGCCATACGAAAAGTGAAATATTATATAACAGCGTATTCCAGGTGCTCAAATCAGTGCGTTAACCCCTTAGGGAACGGAGATGCAGGTCCCGCATCCGTTTACTACACGATTAGCGCACTCGGTTGCGCTAGCCGAATAGGAGACGGAAAAATGCGACCCGGTCCTACCGGGGAAAATATATATACTTTTGAACCTTCAAAAACCGTGTTTTTAGCAATTATCCAATTAAAACTTAACAATAACCGTTTAATGTTTATTATTAAATTATACAAAATTTACGTATGACGTACCTATACAGCATTTAGAATTGAATGAATTCAATGGATAATAAAAATTAAAAGAACTGAACATCAAAAGGGTAATCTACTTTAACGGTTTCAAATAGTACTTTTCCAAATAATCTAATTAAAACGACAATGTCGCAGGCTCTTAATGACTTAATGGCTAATTAGTTTACGACTACACTTCGCACTAATGAAGCTACTTATAATAACTTCACAACTGTATTCTCTTAAAATGTCACTTTCGATGCTGAGTGAATCTAAAGTGTTGCGCCTGTTTTCTAACATGGAGGTTTGAAGCCTGTTTTTGATCAACTCCAGTTTAAAAATAACCTCTCTCCACTTCTGTTTGTGACCGTCGCCAAGTAACAGGAATAATTTATATTGTACAACAATATTCATATTTATATCGATACCCGAATTTTGGAACCGGCAATGTGTCTACGCCAATGATTACCGGCAATCAAAAAATATACGAGATATTTCCGGTATAATCAAATGGCCAAATTACCGCTTAAGATATTAATATACCTCAAATTCGTCGAGTTTAAGTATTTTGTTATTTTCTCCAATATTGCCTGGAGTAACTAAAAGAATCAAACAAATATTACATAAATAGTTGATGTTCAGATGTCAGTTGAAAATGAAGCGTAACTTCATTAAAGAACAGCTATCGTAAAAGTTCTGGACAGGAAGTAATTGAGTTTCGGAATATAGGTCTGTCTGGAACACACAAAGTTTGAATTGGAAAGGAACTAAGCTTGTATTGTTTGAGGAATAAATTCTCTTCGGCATGTCATTCAAGTTTTTGTATCTAAAAAGTAAATGATACAAAAATTTTGCACATAAAGTAATAAAATAAAAGTTTATTCTAGTTTAGTTTAAGGAAAGTGAATCGTAATTTTGTTACCAAAATTCATAAAACATTGTATATGCATATCGTGCAACACTTTTGACGTTAACGTGTACAGTTATTTTTATGATGATATCATAAAATCCTCACAGTTGAAAATGTTTGGAGCTAAAAACCACAAAGTTTCAGTTAATCTGAAGGGTGCATATTAAATAAAAAAAATCACAAGCTATTCTTTATTTGAGCAACGTGCAACGGTTTATCTAATTTTTTGAATAATTCTGTTGTTGTTCCTTCATCATTTTGTCAGGTAATGTTTAGTTTCAGAGATGCGCAATGTTTAAATAATAGCAAACCACCCGTTATAAATGCGGTAAGAAAAAATTTTTAGATATAACGTTAACTACCCTATTTATAACAAACTACATAACCAACGGGCATGTCTCGGACACTCACTCAATGTCCGATCACATGCACATTCGCTTCGACATATCCGTTGAAAATATTAAAAAGGTTAGCAACCGAGTACCCAAACTTACCGATTGGATTGCCTACAAAGAGTATCTAAAGTCGGAGATTGAGGGCGAATCGCTATTCGCTTTAACTACTAAGGAACTTGATGTAACCTCGATACACTTAGAAAGTACTATAACAGCAGCCTCTTACGAAAAAAGCTGTCCTGTGAAACAGGTGGCAAAGGAATGTGACATGGTGGAACAAGACACTAAACAGGCAAGACTGAGTCGAGGAAAGCCTTCAATGAAGGCAAAAGACTGGGGAATTGGGATAACTATCATAAAACCCTATCCGAGTATAATAACGAGCTTCGGAGATCCAAAAAAAGAACTTTTAGGTCGTTTTGTGAAGGGATAGATGAATTAGCATCGTCGATTCGTCTACAAACAGTGCAATGCAAGGAGCACTCAAATGAAATCGACCTACTAAAGGATAGAGCGCATGTCACCCATGCTGAGACACCTGAATAAAGTCTAAGGATTCTTCTAGAAACACACTTTCCCTGGTCAAGCATAATTGCCAAAGAAGAGCTGGCACAAGAAGCCGAGCCCATTGAAACCGCTCAGCGGACTGTAAAAAAGCGTGAAAGGTCTAGCCAACAAAATCTTTACCAAAAACAAAATCAGATGGGCGATAGGAAGCTTAAACCCTATAAATCCCTGGTAGTAGATGAAATATTTCCAGCCTTGTTGCAACAAGGTATAGAACACCTACTACCACACATTCAATCAATCTTCACAGCCAGCTTTGCATTTGGCTACATTCCCAAAAACTGAAGGAAAGTTAAGGTAGCCTTCGTACCAAAGATAGGGCGACGAACACAAGGGGAGCCAAAGTTTTACCGCCCCATTAGCTTAACCTCCTTCTTTCTTAAAAAGATGGAAAGATTATCGATACGCTCGTCAGAAGCAAGTTCCTTTATAATGCTCCACTGCATGCAAAACAATTCGCATACCAACCATCGAAATCTACCACCCATGCTCTACTGGCAGAAAAAGAAGTGGCGCTGTGTGTATTTCTAGACATAGAGGGGGCATTTAATACATGAATCCATTCAGCGCGCCACAACTTGCAGAGCAGTGGAACCAACCGCTACAAAATGGATAAAAATCCATACTAACCACCCGTGAGCCCACCGCGACCATTGGAGAAACAGGCATCACAGTGGTGTAGACAGGAAACACTAAAAATGTCAACCCAAGCAAAGCCGTGGTGATCCCATTTAAAAAAGAAGGAAGCTGAACTTTGGGTGGGACAATGGTAGAGCTTTCAAAAAATGTTAAGTATTTTGGCATCGTTCTTGACCGGAAACTAAGCTAGAACCCACACCTGGAAATAACTATCAAAAAAGCAACGGCAGCGCTTTGGGAATATCTACGACTCTTTGGTAAAACATGGGACCTAAATCCCTTCATCATTTGGTGGTCCTATAACACTCTTATAAAAGCTACTATAACCTACGCCTGCTTAGTGTGGTGGGTAAATACAAAGGAAATAACAACACAACGAAAGCTAACAGGAGTACAAAAGCTCGCCTCTCTGGGTATAACAGGGGCTATGAAAACATGCCCCGCAACAGCTCTGAAAACCCTACTTGACCTGCACATATGCATAGACCAGTCACACAAAACTGAAGTCAGGAAAGCTGACTTGTCACCTTAACATTCTGAACTACATCCAGATAGAGGCGATGACCAAACCAACCGACAAATGGAAACCAAACTTCATTTTGAACGCTCCTTTGAAGTGGTAATTGAAGACCGCAATACTACAAGGGAACTTGTTCAGGCTAAAACAACTAGAGGGGGGATCACTTGTCTCGTACATGGATGGATCAAATATGAAAGAAGGAGTGAGATCCGGAGTTTACGGACCTAGGTGTCAAATCTCTGCACATTTGCGAAATACTTCCACAATCTCTCAAGCAGAACTAAATGCTAGCAATCTCTGAATGTGCCAAAAAGTCCTAAGAGGTGCGAGGATCTATATCCTATCAGACAGTCGAGCAGCCTTAAAAGCGCTAGCATCTAGCAGAATCAACTCCCGGCTAATGTGGGATTGTCGGATGGCTGCAGATCAACTGGCAAAAAGAAACAGACTCGCCCTAATGTGAGTACCAGAGGACACGTCATGAAAGAACAAAGAAATTGGGAATAAAGGCGGGAAGAAATACATTAGGCCAATGCACCTGGGCAGAGACAAGCTTCTCAACCTACAAAAAAAAATGAGATAACACTGGTCGTAGATCTCCTCACTGGACATGGCCCCTGTGGGTACCACCTCAAGAAAATGGGGAAAACTACTGACAAACGATGCAGATTCTCCCAAACTACGGCTGAAACGTCAGAGCACTTACTTTGCGAATATCAGGCACTGACTCGCCCAAGGTTGAGGCATCTCGAAAATACCCTTGTGAGACCACTGGAGATCTACAAAAGCTCAACACCCGAAATATTCCGAGGTTCTAAAAGAGATAGGAATTTTCGTGTAAAATGAAAGGATATACACAAAATATCAATAATTATTATTGTGGTTGACGTGTAGAAGAGCAAATCTTGCCGAGCGACCCCTCTACCTACCATACCATAGCACCATACCAAATAGTTAACATACTTTCATTGTAAATTATAATACACGTATATAATATACATTACTGTAGGCAGTCGTGGTATATAGTACCTCCTTGAATAATATCCCCAATTCCCAGAAATTCCCACCCTCACTCACCCCTAAAACCCACCCTGCTACTTTTCGGTCAAACGAAAGTAGCAGGAGCACAGAAGGTGCCCATCCCGCACAATCGATACTATCCCAAAGTAAGCTTCACCCACTATGACCCAAAAAGCATAGTGGGCGGGGCTTGCTAATGGACTTTCAAGCCGTATAAATATGGCCCGGCTAGCAGTCCGACATCAGTCGTACCACTGCAGTCACGCAGTCTCTGCGCTCCTTGCTCCGGCAAGCGTGGCATGGCTACACTTCGTCAGGAATGCTTCTAACAACTGATACATTTCACTGTTCATTAAAGCTATCATCTATAGCTTTAAACACGTATGAATGTAAGAATGAATGAGAGTATGAAAGCGTGAGTTGAAAACCAGTGAACCGTGACATGGGGTTTTTCAAAGTGCTTTTTCCCCATATTTACCTTCCCTCATCCTCCTTCACCATTGAAAACAAGCCACCTAGCTCTATTGCCATCTGTTTGTAATGTCTTACCGTAAATCACTTGAAGGGCATCGCCCAAGTAAGTCTGACGTCAACTATGCATTACCACTTGCCTGTTGTAAATATAGACTGGGCAGTCAAACAGCCCTCTTTGCGCGCTTTATATCTGTGTGAGGTACGTAGAAGCATCTGTCGTAAGATGCAGGCGTCCCGCCAGCAATGTATTGTGTAGTATTAGTTTATGTAAGATAGGTATAAGTGTCTAAAATTCTGTTTTAATGAACCAAATAAATGTTATTGATTGATTGGTATATAGTGGTCAATATAAAAGTGTAGATATTTTCTGTTACCCCAAGTCTCTTTTGTGTAATACAGTAAAACAATTAATAAATTCGTTAGTATTTAACACCACCACAACTGGCGACGGAAAAATAGTATATTGACGGGTGTAAATTATTAGTATTAATAGAAGTTTTGGAGATCAGATGAACCACAATAATACCAACCACGTTTGGGATATTGTAGCTCGCTCTACAATGGGAAGCATTTTTTTTCAGCAAACGTTAATGGACAATGGAAGACACGAGCCGCTTTAAAAATAATTTTCGTAAACGGAATCCTTTTATTGCAAGTTCTAACTTGCAAAGTAATTCCGATAAATGGAAAATTTGCATTTTGACAACAGTTTTTATAACACTGTTTTTGCATTAAGATATAAACCTACTAAATTTAAGCCAGATATTTTGGAAGCTACATGAAATAATAAATAGATTACTTTTTAATTAAATAATGAGAAAAGCTGTTCTTGAATCTTAGAACAATTACATTTTAAGAAATGTAGCAATTTTCAATTATTGCATGGATTTTATTATTTCCGAAGGAAATCGATACGCCATCGCCAGTGGCGTGTGTATAGACAAGTTATTTAAATTAATGAAATACTAGACGTTCTTCTAACAAGCATTTGTTATGGATTACGGAAAAATGGAATTATTTTGACGTTTATATTTTGACCCTAAAAAAAGCCCTTTTGTAGCAAATATTTACCTCATAATTTAGCGCTGAAGATAAGTGAAAGGTAGCCTTCTGAACAGTCATTGGAATCTAAAGAAATAATTGGAGGCCAACACGCCAAGGAAGGATGATGCAAGACTTCTCAGGCACTAGCATCAAGAGAAAGATGGTGTGATTTTAGTAGATAGGCCCCTAGTAGAGAGTCCCACACTCCCCTCGCCCGAAGTGGTGCTTAAGAGAGCATTTTACCGCCTTACCAAAAAAAAAAGTTCCTACAATTACAATTTCTTAGCAATAGCTTAATAATCTCATTCAGCGAACATGCATCATAATCATGAATATTTAATATCAAATTTTTCAGTGCTTTTTTTTTATTAATGCTTTATAATGCTCTATTTATTCCTAACAAAGTTTAAAACTTTATTCATTCTACATTCTACTGAAAAATTCCATAAAACTATTCTTGCAGATATTGTAAATGCCCATCTTTTTGTCTAAGAAATATTTTTATATCTGCAATAAGGTCATAATAAGCTTATAGCAAGAATTCATTAAGGATAAATAAATAATGAATACAGGAATTTCTTTATCTATATTTTGGCCTGAAAATGACCTTTTTGTATTATTTATTCACCTCACAATTTAGCGTTGAAAATAGTGAAATATCGTCTTCTAAGTAGTGATATTCGCCTTTTACGTTACGTTACTACGTTAGCAGCTCTTTGAACTTATCTAGCATAACATCAACCTTCCACGTTTCATTTTTCTTAATTACATGATCTACAAATTTATCCCACTTTTGAGAATCGGCTTGTTTAAACGCCTTTTAAAAATTACTCCAAAGGCCTTTCATTTTACTCTTTTTCTTAAGTCATTTACCCACATAAATTAATATAAAAATTATTATAGACCGGTGTCACAGATTAACCTATTTAATCTGTGCCGGTGTGAGCAATAATGTTTTTATGAAACGAAAAGCCGATATTACGCCTATGGAATAACGGAAGCAAGGTTGTAAAATTGGACCTTTCTCGGCTCCTCGGATGTTTTGTTGCTGTTTTATTACTTTCCTTAATTTTGAAATGAACTTTAGAGGCTATCATTTAGCAGAAAGATTATATTTCAAAAACTGCTTAAATGTAAAGTGTATCTCAAAGTATATCATATACCTACCTGTAATCTATTGTAATAGTTGATTTCTGTTAAACTTTGCATATTTGTGGTAAAACATACTATGTATAAAAACTTAACGATTTTTGAAATATTAAAGGTTTCAAAGTTAGGAAATACTATGATTTTTTCGATATAATTTCTTACCTATTTAAATGTCTACTGCTACCGGTAAATAGGATGTTATGGTATTGATGCTTGAAGTCTGATTTACTGATTCATCCTTATTTTCTGCTAATATTTTACAAAATGAGCTAATATGATTTTTGAATTCTTTTTACTAAATTTAGACATAACTTGTTGGGTAATTATAACCTATAATCAACCAGAGACCAGAAAATAAATAAAATATATAATTTCTAGCCTAAACTAAAAGCTCGCGGATCGCGGGACTCGAGCAGGTTTCCCATTAATTTCATAAGATTTCTCGCGCATCCGTTTCTAGCATTATTACTTCGTTTGTTTCTCTATAGACTGTATTTTTCAAATGGCCCAAGAGAAAGGTATCCATGGGGAGCTCGCAGGCCAATTAATTCTTCCATATTTACCCATACACACTTGGTAATTCTTATGAAGAAAATCTCTTATTATGGAAAGGTGCTCCATCTTGTTACTAAATTATATTTTACCGAATTTGAAGTGATAGTTCATCGATAAAGCGTTCAATTTTATATTACACAAGTTCCCGATATTTAACACATTTAAGGTGCTACGCATAAAAGCCAACCTAAGAGCTTATGCCTCAAAATGCCGCACCAAACTCGTATTGAGAAACGTTCTTAAAAACAAACAGCTCAAAAGCTTGTTTGTTAAATTATAGAATGTCCATTATCTTAATCATATTTCTAAACATCAGAAATAGCTTTGATCAATAGCAAACTAGACATAGCAATATGATAAAGTCCCAAAAATATACCACATTTTTTTTGAAAATGCTCAAATCTATATGCAGGTAAAACTGGTCAATTCTGTACAGAAAGCCATAAGAGACGAGAATAATTTTAACAAATTTAGGAAAGTATTGGGAATTATAAAATATTTCAATAATTCCCTTTAGAAATATTTTAGTTTGGCAAATTAAACAAAAATCGCGTAGCTCAAAAATATTTTGATGAGGGTAAGGAAAAGCAACACCCAAACTACTTTAAAATTATAGCGATTTTACTTGTTCATATTGCTCTAAAATTTTGTTTTTTCTAGTAATAATTTTTCTAGTGCTAACGTTTCCATCTATTTAGTATAATTTAGGCGGAAATATTGATGATAATATATTAAATCCTTCAGTATGGTAGTGGACAAAATGCTTAAAATAATTCTCACATCAATAACGGAAAAATCTCCTTTTCGCATAAATCTGTCCTCTAAAACCAGATTTATAAATGTTTTCAAACTTTAAACATACCCTCAAAAAGATCTCCTTTTTCCGCTTATGTATTCGACGAAAATTGCAGTAATACATCATAAACGAAAAGATGCCATGTTGTGAAATGACTCGACTGCAGAAAATGTATTTTACCGGGAATGCCAAAATTATGAGAAATTGAAGTGAAACGTTTAAAGAATTTTTAAGCGCAAATACTTTAGGGAACATCCATACTATATTTTTGGAGTGATATATTTTAGCTTCCTTTTAATGTATATCTTAACTTAAATAAAGACAGATGACCAGTTAATAATAGTATATTATATATCTAGGGATTACAGTGTCCTATTTAATCCTGCAAGTGGAGATTCTTGTACGGAGGGTCTGTCCGAGGGCAACAATCATTCAAGAGATTAAAATCACTTTACTTCCGTAGTATATACGCTATTTTTCGTAATTTCAGAAGATTTGCAGAAAATATTCAACGTGCGTTCTTATTTTGATTCTGAAAGTCATATCGGATGAACGTAAAGGCTGCAAACACTAAAACAATACTAAACGCATGTTACTATAGTAATGGTAACGTGACTTTTATCAAAATGTGTAACACGATTTGTTAATTGCTTGACAAACGGTCCATATACCAGGGTCACTCAGCAGTTTTAATTAAGTTTAAAGGCGTGGGTCAAAGAGTTATAAGATTAATCGACTTACCTGTAAGGAAGATCAATCTTAATTATTCGGGCTTCGTAGTCCTTCTATGACAGATAGTTGGTAGGTCTCATTTTATGTCCTATCAGCGCACAGAGTTTTAAGAATGTGATAAGTAAACAATCACCCCGGCCGGCCCTGTACCAAGCCAAATCCATCAGTTCATTTGTGACGGAACAAATCGCACTGGTCTGGGATTACGTATAAAGGTGTGGTGGGCCCTATCATAGAAGGACTACGAAGCTCGAATAATTAAGATTGATCTTCCTTACAGGTAAGTCGATTAATCTTATAATTATTCTTCGCTTCTACGTCCTTCTATGATAGATAGTTGGTAGATATTTAAAGAAAAATACAGTGCGATTTTAGTGCAGAACTATAGTATGAAAGCAACTACACATACACACACACACATATAGATATATACACGAACGTAAAAGAACCTAAACAAATTGCTACCTAATTTAGTTAGTCATATACCGAGAAACTTTACAATGGTTTTTTTTTTCTCCTTTTTTTTTTTGTAATAACCCCTCCTGAATGGTTAATATTTATATTATCTATTATGCATTTAGCAAAACCGCTTTGCTAATTAGCTAACGGTAGATTATGTAATTTGTTAAAACAGTGGACTTCTCAGTCGAATTAAATCAATATCCAAACCCGACCTAAAAGCGGCCCAAGTTGCTGCATGGTCTATAGCACGGTATAAATAAATATACGGTATTATTCCTTTATTCGTATATAATGTACTATTGTCGAGGCCAGACATAATTGAAGTTTTGTTATTTTGAAACATCTAAAGCAGTGTACTAATTATCCCTAGTATTATTATCAGTATTATAATTAAAGTTTGTTTAGGACGAAAGGAAAAACTAAATATGGTTGTTTTTTTTTCTTTTTTTTTCCAACGCCATCGTCAGATGTTTTTAATTTTCCAGAATTTTATTTCAATCCTCTATCATTGTGGTATATTCTATCTACAGATATCTGTGAAATTGACCAAACTTTTTTGGCTCGCGGAGAGCAGAAGCCATGTAATTAGTGCTAGAGCTAAATCATTAAGAGTTGAGGAATCCAAAAGAAAAAATTCTACTCAAAAAATCTTATACTGGACTAGGATTCTACGTTATAGAATATCTAGAGGTTGCTGGCTTCTTATTGTAAATACCACTAAAAGGAATCGTTTTAAAATATTTTCATCATCCCAATTGATCCCAAAAATCAATAATAACACTGGCCTATTATAATAATTATTAAGGCTTAAGTACGAAAGCCCTACATACATATTTCTACAGAATAAATAATACAACTAAATCCAATTGATAAGTATATGGATCGTACTTATTTCTTAGGGAAAATCTCCACCATTTTTTAAAGTAATTGATGTAATCTTTCTGAGAGTGTTTTCCGAGATAGATGCTAACATGACCGGAAGCCTCTTGTGGGATTACCTTTTTATCTTAATGATTCCCCGATAATTTGCCTGCCACCAGGGAAACTGTTTGTGAAGGGGATGGTTCTCCCAGGCGAAAAATTCAGTTTCTTGCTGGGGGGAAATATTAGTTCATCTATTAAGAGGTTAATCTAATATGACTGTGTTGATCACTTTGGCACTATCAAAATACCCGTAGCTTTGTCTACCTTTATTTATTTATTTATTATTATTATTATTATTATTATTATTATTATTATTATTATTATTATTATTATTATTTGTAATACTCTTTAAATTAGTGAAAATGGTGGAAGAGCATAGAAATCCATTTCCTGCCAATTTAACGTGAATGCGTCAACACATATGCTGTCTGGGCCTGGTTCCCTGAACATATCTCTTACATTTTCCATTGACCTTGGAAGCAAAAAGATCAATATCTGGGGTTCCGTACTTATTTATAACTTGAAAAAAGAAACTATTGTTATTTAATTCAACTTCGGTATCTTTAATCTAATTTCTGGACATAGAATCGGCTTCGATATTATACTTTCTGTTTTTATATGGAGCAAATATAAATATTTTCCCCGATTCGCCCCAGCCCCAGATAATTCTAGTTATCTTACTTAATAGGTTATCTCACTTAATAGAGAATGTCGAACACTACTCATCTTATTAATGCATTTACATTATCTATAAGAAGTAATAATAATGTTCCCTGTAGGCAGATTGCCTGCGAAACATTTGAGGGCGTAAAACGCAGCATATAGTTCCAAACAGTTACTACGATATTATAGCTTCCCTGTTGCTCCCAAAATTCTCTAGCAAGCCAATTTTTTGACGCATTTGAAAATATTTCCCCACAGAAATATTTTCGATCTATTTGTTTTTTGGATCTCTTAATATTATGTAACCACCAGTTTAGTTCCTGGTTTAATTACTTCGGAATAAACATATCTTAAAGATATTATAGTTTTGTCTTAGAGCTTTTAGTCAAATTACCTCAAATGGTTTCACATGAAACCATTCATAAATCAAGGTAGGTGATATTGTCAAATATAATAATTCATAAAGCTACTAACTAATTATCACCCTGTCCCAAGTTTGAACTTGAAATTATTTAATAAACATTAAAAGCAAACTATAAACAACGCGAGCAGTCAACGGGAGCGATTATGAACCTTAAGCATGCAATGATCAGCAATTTCTCTAATATAAATACACTGGCAAACCTTCAGTTCGTCAGACTTTTGGTCTCACCCAAGCCAGCTCCAGAGTTAGTCACATGACTGCTTTTGGTTCAATCCGCTCTTTGGTTAGTCACATGATTGCTAAAGTTCTAATCCTTTTCCTACCCCAAATTTAGTTCTTGGTTAGCCACATCGACTGCTAAGACTAGGGGTTTCATTAACCACAGTAGAAAAGTCGAGTCTGTCAAAGTTCTTCGAGTGAAGTTTCTAAGTAGTCTGTCAAGTAGTTCAAAGTGTAGTGTCCAAGTGCTCTCAGATACCTTAGTGCTCTTAAATAAAACCCAACCCTTAAGAAAAACTATAACATATAATACAATTAACAAAGAACTTTATAAACAGTACCTCTCGCTCTCAAATCATGCGCGACCTAGTACTCAGGTACAAGTCGCCATCTTATTACATTTTTTGACAAGAGACATCGTGACGTCATTGATATTAGAACCACGTGGTAGAGACGTGCCGTAATTTACGTTAGAAAAATGATAGGTCAAGAAAAACAATTAAATTATAATTGAAAAATTCAAATCACGCGCCTGTAATCATTCGCGCAGTGTTGTTGGGCAAATAAAACTAATGAAACTCAAACATTTTTATTTACAATGATAAGGCAATTTTAAACTACGCGCGTTCAAGCTACGTCCATTGCTGCATACACGTGGCCATCTTGCGGCGGACGCTAAAAGGGCATTGAATCCAAGCGCCACCGCTAGTTGGGAAAGGTCAAGAATAGAACCGCATGGTGTGACCAAGGCCAGGTCCGTATCTGCAAGAAAAAAGATAATAAATTAAATACAACTGATTGTTAAATTAAAATGGAGCAATAACAGATTTGTATAGGAGAAACTAAAGGAAACCATGGAGCAAGAAGAAGAAGCTAGTGAAGACGACAAAGATAAGGAAAATAAAAATATATATGAAACAAGTACGCAAGTAAAATAAGAAACTAAAGAAGAAACAAGCAAAAACAAAAATGGGAGGTGGGATCAAAGTCTCAATGTAAATAAAAGTTGTACATAGTGAAACATAAATAAGCATAATATATACCCAAGTGTTATTAAGACAAATATATAGATAAAAACACTTAGGAGGTTAAGGAACTATATATAAATAGACAATACACATAGCATAGTACATAGAAGGAGTTATGAAGAAAAAAGAAGCTAGAATAAGTCGTGTTAAGTGAATATTAATGAGAACATTAGTGAACTATGTATGCAAAATAAATAGGTGAAGATATTCATAATAAAGCACAAGTAAATGGCCCAGTTGCAGGATTATCGTATTCGAGAAAAGCAGGAAAACTGAGTTGCCATTAAAATTGTGTATTGAGAGTATATACAGGAGGAATATATGTGTATAAAGTAAAGTGTTTTCCGGCCTAAATAAGACTGCAACAGTCAGATTATCTTAATGATAAGCAAATAATTTAGGCATTGGAAATTGGAGCATACGGACTGAAATAGCTATACTGACAGTGAGGATGTTAGCAAAAATTTTGGTACCGCAGAAGCTCAGATAAAATGGTTAAATAAGCAGGAAATGTTTACGTAAAGCATGAAGAATATAGAAGAGGCATACACAAGTTGAAAAGTTGTTTATGTAAAGTGAGAAGAAATATAGAAGTTTAGGAGATAAGAAGAAGTATACCTACATAGTGAGGAAATATATAAGCAAAAATTGTGTATGTAAAGCATACATAAGGTGAAATAATGGAGAAATGTTTATACAATGTGTTTAAAAAAGAGCATACATGGTTATATCAATAATAATATAATGTCCTATATTTTGTACATAAAGCTAGTCACATAATGAAGCATAGATAGATAAGCATAGAGACATAGATATATTAACTTATCACTACCTCGTGATAGATAAGGAAATAATGAAATAACTAGTCATGTAATCGTAAGCATGAAAATACATAGAATAAAGTGTTCACATAAAGTATGAAAAGTTGCATACCTAAGGTGAAATAATTACAGGAAAGTTTTTGAGAAGCATATAGAAGTTGAAACAATTGAGGAAATATATAAAGATATGTATATAATACGAGTTTAAAAATAAAGCATAAATATATAAGAAAGTAGTAAATACGGAAGAGATAGAATAAAGTACAGATTAAGTAAAGAATAAGTAAACCTAAGATATGGGAATATAGTATAAATAAATTAAAATAGATATAGGCGTATAGAGAAACAATGTATATATCAGAAAGAATTAAATATCAATTTACCAATTTACCAGATCCTTGCGAGTTTGGTTCAATCATCTCAGAAGGTACAGATGCCCACGGAGGTCAGAGGTCATTCGGGTGTTCAAGAACCAATAAAAGGTCTATCCAGTTGGAGGTTACGACAAAAGTATCCAAGTTCTTCAAGAATCCAGACCTTAAAAACAGGAAAATGCTTAAGAAAAATATGATAAAAAAAAAATCTGAGAAAAGAGCAAAACTTTGTGAGGTATATGCAGTGTGATATAAATCATGAAGACAGCAGCAGCAGGACCAATAACATAGGGCAACTGAAAATAATCAAAAGACAAGTAGGTAGTACATGAATAAAGCTCAATAAAATATACTACTTACCGAAAGGCATATTCAAGGATTCAGCATAAGCTACAAAAGTCATTACATGGAACCGGTACAGAATAAAGGACACATCAGTAGTGCATAACTAAGCCATTCTGCTCCAGGGATTCTTAATATCTCTATTTTCATGATTCAATAACCTAAAAGAGAAATAATTAATCATCCCATAATTACTTGCATTTCAAACGAGCACTAACACATATCGCCTACAATTTGGAAGGGAATAAATGATATTTTTATAAAACTTTGCTTTCCAAGATCCAACTACCAATTTTAGTAAAATATAGAATGACAATTGAATAAACGCCGCTAAGCTGCACCACTCCTTACTCTAGGTCAATAAAGAGTTTCTTCGCCTATCTGTCATTTTCATTATATAACAGTCCGCAGTATATAACAATAAACAATGTATAAATATATATATTTACGGAAAGAAGGGATAGATAAAAAAGACAAAACTAATGTATAAGATAGTATAATAGTAGAACTTACCAAACTTATCCATAAGATTCTGTTACATTAGCTACAAAAATCCAGAGGTAGAAATATCACCACACGATAGCGTCCGAGGGATCCATACCATCCACGTACAACTTCCCAGGGCAAGACAACGCAGATGCTTCCACGTCCTTCAAAGTCAAATGCCTAGAAGATGGAGATAATAATAAAAGACCGAAGTATATGAAAGAAAAATCAGTAGCAGTAGATACCGAAGTAGATATCTAATAAACAGCTGGAATATATAACATTGATAAATTTTTCTTGTCAATATTCAAGCCCCACATAGAATACATGGCCAAAAAGGTCGTTTACCCAGACCACACCTTTCTAACCTCAAACTCAGTCATGCGAAATGTTTCCAAGAAATTCAAACTCATGCATCAAACACCCTTGGCTCAGAGATTTTATATGCTCTAGCATTTATTCCTATTTCCAAAGAGGCCAAAAATAATGATTATAGGTAATACAACACTTACCTTTTCGCTTCAAAGCACCTGCCAAGATTCAAACTTCATAGGCAAATCCCTGGTCACATTGCAAAAAACTGCATTCGGCAGGAACATAAAACCGACCAAAAGGTGCAAAATCTAACACAAATCTTCGTCATTATATCAATGTAACAAATTTTAATGCTAATTTATTTGATCTAGGATCTACACAACGCAAATCGCTACCGTAGAAATAAATGACGAATTGACACAACAGCATTTTTCCCAGAGGTCAAGCAGTTCGAGGTCGACGAATTGACAGGGGTACCAGTCGAAGAGAAAAAAAAAACGAAGAAAGCACCAGAACTTCTGGGCGAATACTCGTTCATGTAGAGATGGGGCAGACATATCGATACTCAACAAGGGACACGAAGCAAAGATGGATACTTTCTCAGCAGTTTTCAAAGGGCGCCATCTAGCCACCAAGAAGTGAGGGACAAGCCAGAAAAAAGAAAATATTGTAGCGTAAAGTATAAGATACCTTTTATTTATTAATGTTACATATTAGACTAATTGACTGTACGATATTTCATGGAACTAAAATCGGTAAATTGTGTGTAGATAAACATTTTTAAATATAAATATGGTCAGCAAACATAAATGAGTCGATTAAGAGACTATAAAAAGTCAGCATATTTTTACATAAGTAAACAAGTCTAACTGTGGCTAGAATGGTATAATAAGAGACATAAAATACAGCTATAAATATTAGTCGCATAAAAAGGACCGTACTTAAGTAATATAATGTTAGATGTACAAAATAATTTAATAAGACATAATTAATCAAATTTTTTCTTTACAATTATGGAATTATCTACAATATGGGTAATATAGTTAAATTTAATATGGGAAAACAAGCCCATCTGTATACATAAATAAGCCCGATAATTTTCCATGTAATAGATATGGTAAATAGAGTTGGGTAGTATTCAAAACAGGATCGACTTATTTGAATTAAGTAATGTAAATAATTATAGAAAGAAGTGCTATAAACTATCTCCCTAGTAACTCTAGAATTAAAATTGTTTATAATTAGAAAGCAAAGTTCAACTAGCGGGGGATGGACGCATTCCCTGTTAGCTGTAACTATAGCAATTATGCAAATAAGCGTTGATTGTCGAATAGGCGCCTATTTGACAGTCAACGGTAAAGTATAGATATTTCAAATATGCAAAATACTTAGTGGAGAATTCTACATTCTACTTGTTCTCGGTTAATCTAGAATTAGAGTTAAGTATAAAATTTCAAAGACAATTTATAAAAATATGTTTCTTTTTTTTGCATGTATCAAAAACCAGTGGATGTCCAGACTAGTCTCTCCAGCAGGCTCTCACTTGCGATACCCTCAAACAGTTTAGTGGTATGTTAATACTAAGACATATAGACTGCAGTGGAGGCTAGAGGGAGTTACTAAGGATCAGCCTGGATCCAGAAAGTAACAAGACCACTGATGGATATTTTTTTTATGTTCTATAAATTGTAATATCACATAGTATAATGCGGCAAGTTTTTTCGAATTGAGGTCTTTCTCTTTTTAAACGATAGAGGTCGTGCAAACGTTGGGGACAACGTTTTAGAGGGCGAGGGAACGTGTCAAATATAATAATTCATAAAGCTACTAACTAATTATCA
>MU187964.1:15718-48169 GCA_016904865.1 Pissodes strobi | reverse complement strand
TATATATATATATATAGGTATGTATATCAGTAACTTCAGATGCAAAGCGCACTTTGTGAAATTGTATTAAGGATATTAAGTCATCGTATATTAAATTATTTTGAATCCGGGGAAGAGCGCAAAGGTCGGATGTTGCTTTATAATTTATGAGGTGGTCTTTGAATATGAAATATGTATTCAAAAGATACGCAAATAATAAAACAGACTTTAGATCAGGAAAATTCTACAGCCAACAATGCAGCAAAAGATGATTATTCAGAAATTCGAGATTAGTACATGTTGTCTATTTAATAGTAAACTAGACAATATTTATCTAACAAAAGTAGTAATATCAACATTAGTAAAAACTTCTATAATTTTATTGTATTTTTATCTCAGGATGATTTGACATAGTTCGATTTTAGCTTTATTCCTAAATTATATTGTTTTAATAAAATTTTGTTTAATTTTGTTTGACTTAAAATTATTTCGATACAATTATGAAAAATATATATTGTTTTATTTGTTTCTTTCAGTGTTTTATGGACAATGCAATATACTATAAGTTGTGATAATTCGTATTTCCAAAGTATGAAACCTGCAGCGTTGTGACGACAACGAAATGGATTCGGATATAGTAGAAAAAAGGGCGCGTAATATTTCTCTGAATATTTTCCTCAGGAAAATTCAAGTTGCTCTTCTGTAAAATTTAAACTTTTGCTTATCATAATTTACTTATATACTTACTGACTTGGCCTATAAAATCTTATTGCTCCATAGCATTCTAATAGTGACAGTCACCTTTACTCATGGTCACCAAAAAGCTACCTATGAGACCAGTATGAGGCCGCAGTCATCAACACAATACAGTTAAAGAATAAATTAATGCAGAATATGACAGAAAAGATAAGACAATGTTTTGAGAGTAAACACATAACACTTTTATTCTTTCTAAATTTTATACATTAGAAACGAGAAAATTTTGCCACCAAGAACCCTGAACTGAAATTAAAATAAAAGATTTCATGAGAACACCTGATTTTATTACGAATCTTCCCATCCTTCTCATGATAAGAACGCAGCTTTTTGTAAGTTCTAACCATAGATCAGTCTAAGAATATTCAAATCAAGGAATAGATATGGATCTAAATCGTCCAAACATCCGGTATCCAATGAACCTAAAATTATTCGAAACGTGCAGGTTTAAGTTTATTGGGCGCTCATTAGGTTTGACGTTAACGTGTTGTCATATTTCGTTCAATAAACAGAATGATATAAATGTGTAAAAGAAAGGTAAAAGAGCTTAATTGAAAACAAGTAATAACCTATATGCTCATAAATATAAAACTAGATCAGTTGTGTATACTGTTGTAAAAACGTCCTTTACTTAATCGCATTTAATTAAGCACGCCACTGGATAAAATTGCATGCCGCGTACGAATGCACAATGTGGAATGTGGCAGTTAACGTTCCATAATTCTAGAATCAGCCGTTTGGCCAACCGTCGTCATCCCAACCGACTCGATCGGGTGGAAATTTCCACCCGTAAGCGGCAAGCGCGAGAAGCGTCTAGGTACAGACCCCGGCCGTTTTATTTAAAGCTTCAAACCCCGTGTTATGTAACCAGCATCACGTTTTTGATTAAATGTATATTTCACTACGTTCTAGCAAAGTTTCTGCAAGGCCTCGGTGGTGTAAAGGGTAGCGTGCTTGCGTCTCGTCCCGCCGCTGCGGGTTCGATTCCCGTCGGTCGGGACAAACTTTTTTTTATTGTTTTTTATAATTTACCTTTTTATCTTCATTTAGGGTTAGTTTGGGTTAGCCTTGGGTTAGTTTTGGTTAGTTCTTGTTGATTGAGCCCCCGTAGCGAGCGAAGCGAGCGGAGGGTCATGCAAAACTACCATACATAATACCCCGGGATAGGGTTTGAAGCTTTAAATAAAACGGCCGGGGTCTGTACCTAGACTCTTGTGCAAGCGCGTCGCTAGAATTAATATTAAGTTTTAAGTTTAGTTGCCGTTCAGCTCCCGAGAAGGAAAGAAGTGAGAGACCACCTTAGGCCAGCGTCAACGTGGATCTTCAAGAATCCTAAAGGGACGAGCAACTCATCCATTTAGCCCCTAGCCCCATATCTCTAAGGAATTTATGAGATTTTTCGGCATTTTTGGCCACTAGAGACTTAGCCGATTTTTCGACATCTCGAAAAAGATAGGGCTGTAGAAAGCTCACGGACGAGCAAAAAGGGCCCTGAAGCAAAGGAAAAGGCATTGTAGGACCAGCACTCTCAACTGGTACCGAATCAGCCTTCTACCGAATTTATTGAGTTTTTCCGAGTTTTTCGAACTTCAGGACTTAGAAGAAATTTCGGAGAAAAAATTTCTTGAAGACAGAAGTTAAGTACTTGAAGAGGTCTTGTCAAGCGGCCGAGTACCAACAATTCACCGAGACCTTCAACTGTAGTGCGCACCCTACAGCAACACCCCGCGAAAAAGGTTAGTTGCGAGCACCTTGAGTCAGCCTACTGGTTTGGGTTCCCCCCATTCACGTATGTGCCTCTCTGGTCCTCAATACTAGTCGTAGTTAAACATTGGGCGAGAGTAAAGCGCGTCGACGGCCAGTTCGGTTTCGAGAACTGGAGAGCCCCCTGACTCCCCCATACTTTACCTACTCGGCCTACGGGTGAAAAGCGAAAAGGCATAGGAGCCGAAAAAAGAAAATAAGGCTTCCCCTAAAAAATTCGGGCGCGTTCAAAGAGTGATAAGTTAGCCAAGTTCGTTCGGGAGATAGTGACGTTATACTGTTGCGACTGGAGCTACCTCAAAAGAAGAATCAAAGGCTATTTATCACTAGTTCGTATACCATACAAAACCAGCACGGTCTCTGAACTGAGAGTCGTGTCCGGGGAGTAGTTTGGTCTAAATACACAAATCACATATTAAATCCCCCAAAAAGTCCCCCCTGACCCCCCTGAATTACACAAAACCTCTGTCAGAAAACTGTCGCGCAGCATCTGACAAGTTGCCAGGGATTGGCATATAATACATAGCAAACACCCCCAAAAATCCCTAAGAAACCACGATTTTTTAAAAGCCCTCCTCGAGCAACTTCCGTACGACCCCTCTTAAGGAAATCGATGCCAAAAACTCGCGAATAGCGTCCGACGCCCTCAAAAGACGATTTTTGTGCGATCCTTGTTAAAATTCGTACGGATCCGTCTTCTTAGAAACCTTAAGACTCCAAACGCGTTTTGAAAATCTCGCGTGCGGAGCGAGAAGTCCCAAAAAACTAAAGACATTAATACGTGTTAGATATTAATTAAAATATCTTAAGTTCTTAGTTAATAATTGTTCATCAGAGAAAAAATCAAATAAAAGCTGTTATACCAAAAATACTAGATTAAGAGTTAAACTCTCCTAGTACATGTATAAGGCTTATCCAGTGAATTGGGGCACATTTTAAGCTATCACTTGACATAGGGATTTATCAGGATTTTATTTCAACTATACAGGGTGTCCCAATTGTTCAAATTGGTATCATTCGAATTACTGATTTTTGTATAAGGCTTAGCCAAGATTAGGAGATAGGATTAGGTTAGGGTCGTAGATATTTTGTGTGTCAACTACTGACGACTACCTTTTGACAATCCTCCCCCCTGCTAAGCCCTTCTGGCACTTTGTAAAGACTTGCTATAAGGATTCAAGTCAAAATTGAAATTTTGTACATTGACATACAAAAAGACGAATAACTCAAAAGTTAGTCAAAAATAAAATAAATTTAAAAGCATCCCCTGCCAGTAGACCCCCCTGGGAATCTTTCCCCACTACCGTTGTTCTTCAAAGCATTCGATTAGTAACGTTTCGGCCTCCTAAGGGAGAAAGTAAGCCGAAGTTTTGTTTTTACTTTAATTTAAACTTTTGAGTTAATTTTGTAGTCCCCATATACAGGGTGACTCTTAGAATCAAGTGGAACTCCTATACGTCTATAGGGTGTTCTAAATTTCTTGCCTAAGACAAATTTATTGCCCACTAACCTTGTGTTGTATTTAATTCAGCCTTCTGTTGACAGACGTTCTGTGGTGGCTGCTATCTACAATTTCCCTTGGATAGCGGGGAAGGCTTTGGTGGGTCCACCTTCGTTCCCCCCGGACTGACAGTGTGATCAGTTTACGGGTTGGACGTTGTCTGAGAACTCTTTGAAATAGCGAGTAGTCGACTCGATAACGACTTGGCATCCCGTGAAAAAACATAGACAGAAATAATTGTAATATAAAAAAATGACTTTCCGAACCCCTCAGTCGACGGCAACCGCGCACCAAAAGCCCCCGAGTGTGGATTAGCTCTTGGTGCTAGAACTGAATAGAGATAGGTCAAAGGAACAGACAGCGTTAACTCAGAGTCCCCCGCTGACTTCTAGCGAGTATATTGGGGACCATGAGGAATTTATATTAGACCCGGAAGCGGCCTTTGGGTATTACAGGGAATCTGTTCCCAAATTCACACTTAATAAATATAATGGGGAAGCTCAAATCGAGGCGGGGCTCCACATAGGGCAGCTAGAGCGTCACTCGGCCGAGCCGAGTCTACGCGGCTCCCTACTGGATCACCCCGAGCCGCACGTGACACACAGTACGCCTTGGCCGCTCACTGGAGCGGTTCCGAAGGCCAATGCGCCGCCACGGGCGACGCACGTGCGCGCGGACGTCAATACATACAGACTGTAATTTGAATTAAATTGAATTTTAATGGAAGTGGAGTAGATAAAGAATGATCGAACAATTATTAGGCTTAGCTATATCGGAAGCAACAATATAATATACCAAATGATAACGAAATATCAAAAACCAAGTTCAACAAATTAATCAATAACCACAATATACATAAGGCATCTATCGTCTCATCGTACCAGTAATTAAGTTATCAGTATAATACCTGTAGCTACTAAACTTTTTGCGCGTTTACCATGGTATACGTCTCGCAGTTGTACATAAATAAGCCTTAACGATTCAGATTATGAAAGACCGTTATGTAAAATTATTATAAACGGATAGTGAATAAATCCGAACGACAATATTGATCATTTACCACAGTATAAATCAAATTGTAAGAATAAAGAAAAATAATATATAAACAAAAACTGTGAGCATTAATCGATCCCAACTAGTAAATATAGCAGTTATTTATATTAGCATTGGTAAGCTGTGCTTACACCGAGACAGTTCCAAAAATATTTATATCAATAACATGCAGAAAGAACTAAATCACGCAATCTAATACAACGCTGAAAAATACTAATAACACGCCAATAAACTTATGTTAATTTCAGTTACCCCCAAATAACTTGAAGGTAAGCTATATTTTAGCCAAGCACCCCTTAATCACTTCGAACATTAAACGAAGTCACCCCAAATTTCCATTAAAGTAACCCCTAAATAACTATAAGTCAAATAAATTAAATAAAATAACAATGTAGATTCACTGTGACACTAGATAATATCCTAAAATAAAACTTATTTGATACGTGATCAAGCCAACAGCGAGTTTATCCATGAACGAGAAGTCGCAATTCATGAGCGTTGAGGCTTGGACCAGTCAACGAGACACGTAGTTAAATTGGTGGTTACTCCGAAACCACGTGACGTCGGAGGAGTCTCAGTATGCAGCGTGGAAAACCACGAAGGCACTGGAAACCCGTAGACCAATAGCAACCACTACCGGAAGTAGGAAACCAAGAAGAAAACCGGAAAATGGAAAGAAAACCCCTGAAACACAAATTGGGCAAATTAAAACCGTTTCAAGCCAAAATATGAAAGAAACAGGTACGGAACTCAAACAAAAAAGAGATCAAAACAATAATTGTTCCAAAATTACTTAACCAACATACCTTAAGATGTTCAAGCGTGTGGCAGCTCTCGAAAGTCAAATCCCCAACATGGGTGCAGGTGGTCGAATCTACAAATCTTCCCTAATCTGCAATCATCCATAAGATGACCACAAACCTGATCTAGGACTTCGTTGAATAATCCCCTTTCTAGGGCACTGTATGTTTCACACTAAATATCAGTATAAGTAAAACAATGGATTACCAAATCTAAATCAACGAGACAATTACCACAGTATGACCATCAAATGTACAAAAAGTAAGTTCCAATTTCAGTTCTAGATCTCCTTAAATAACCTTACAATATAACTACTCATGTATTTATTACATTCCAATTACTCTGCTAATCTGTAATCAATCTAACACTATTGATTTCTTTTAGACACAACTCTCCCAGAAAAGCCGAAATATGTCCAAAACAACTCAAATCAGTAATTAAGAGCCATAATTAGCAAAGTCGAGGCCAGAGGGTGGTCGTCAAGGTATATTATAGAACCGAAAATAAAGAAAATAAGCCAAGTGATTAGACGAAGTGTACCTTTTTTATCATTTAGAAAGGCAGATAATAAGACGAAACCAATGAAACACCAATATACAAATAAGCTTTGTAGTTTCAGCTGAGAACGATATATCATGTGTGTAAAGTTAACCGTTCACATGAAGGCATGTGCATTTAATATGTATAGACATAAATATGAAATATTTGCTTTGAAATACTTAGCTTAGTGGATTAGGTTCCATGTTTTCCCAATACTAGTGTTATTATGATGTTTGTATAATTTTTGTAGTCCATTTCAATTAATAAAATGAGGTTTTCACTATCACAAGAGAAATACGTTCCCTTCCATGCCCAATGCCAATTTCATTTAAATCTCCTTTGCCATTTTGTCAAGAAAAATTGCCTATCTTCTATATGGTGTCATAAACCTAATAGTTAGGTTTATGATGGTGTCTAAACGAATAAGTAGTATTATATTTAGCTTGACGGACTAGCATAATAGATGTAGGATTAATGGTGAAATAACTGGCTTTATTTGACCTCTATCATGGTTTCATACTAAATTGACACTGAAATCCATTCGTAGTAGTAAGGTTGTGACAATCGATACCACAATTTAACGGATACACAGAGAAAATCGCCATATAATATTCAGATACAATTACAACGTTACAACATCTAGTGACTCGTATAATCTAGCTTGTATGGTATATGATGGCTGAAACCAATACCGACTCAATAATATAGGTGTTATTGCTGAAATGCAGGGCCCAGATGCTAAGCTTCTAGACGGATGATCAACACCATCGGGACATTTTCAATGCAGAGTTGTCCAGTAATTCTATTTCTTGTAGGGGATGTTTCTTAACCTTCCGCTACTGGCGCGCAGATTTCTCTAACCGTTACTGGCGGCGGACTCTGAGTCCGCATACTAAAATATCCAATATGGGTGTGGATTTAGTCTGCATATTATTATGAAAACACTAAAATCTTATAAACAAAGCTTTATTTCATTAATTCGGAATATTAAACACATACTAAAACACAAAATAAAAAATGTTTCAATAAACTTTAAACTCAATGTTCATAGCAATCTGAACAAACACAAGTTAGATGTTCCAAACACATAAACTTGTTACATAATCGACATGAGAATCGTGTTGGACGGTTTTTCTTCCTGTCACAATAGTGGCATCGTCCTCTAATGTTCATTGGCTGTGGATCAGGATCTGGATTTCTAATACCAAATATCTCTTTTATTCTTAGATATATGGTTTTGGGAATATTTGATTGCATTGCCCGTGAGCGGAGATGATTTTCTGCTAGTTGAGATGAAAGTAGATGCAAAAACTTTCGCCGTGGTAATTTTTTGTCTGGATTTTGTAAATGATATAATACCATGGAATTAACCCCAGCCATGTTGAGTAGTGCATAAAAAATTACCATGGGCCAACGCCGAGTATTCCTAGCGCAATCGTAGGCGGCACACATTTTATCTAGTGTATCGACTCCACCTTTCGAACCATTATAATCGATTATCATCTCTGCTTTTCCTGTTTCTGCGTCAATATTATCATCATGGTGGAGACATGAAATAAGCAATACATTTTTATTTCTGTTCGGTATATAAGAGACAATCGTCATATCTTTACTAAATCCAAACATACTTGAGCCTATTGGTCTTCCTGTTGTATTGGAAAATTCTGGAGGAAGTTCAGCTTTGTTTTTTCTTATGTTGCCCAAGAAAGTGAGAGTGTATTCCGTCAATAAATTTTGCACAAGTGGTACACTACTGAACCAATTATCGCAGGTCACATTTCTTCTGGAGTGTCGAATAGGCTCAACAAGTCGTCGAACAACAGTTAGTTAGTGAGTTATCGACGGAATAGGGTCCATCTGGCTGTGTTCCAACATACACCTCCAAATTGCAGGTATAATATAATTTTGAATCGACCATAGCAAATACTTTTAGTCCATATCTATTCGGCTTACTCGGAATATATTGCCGAAATAAGCATCTTCCCCTAAAGGCTTCCAATTTTTCGTCGATTGTAACGTTTTCGTAAGGTGTATATGCAGACTTACAATTTGTGACAAAACATTCAAATATGTCCCTGATTGGAGCCAGTCGATCCATTTGTTTTCTCTCGGCACGAGTATCCATACTGTCGAACCGTAAGTGCTGCAACAAAAACTGGAAACGGAACTTTGACATTGTAAGGCGGAATTGTTCGACACCGGTACCATTATCATTCCATAATTCGTCCACACTAAGCCGGCTAGATTTGAGAACCCCAGCTAAATAGAGCAGGCTAATCAGAGCCTGTACTTCAGCAATATCAGTTTCTTTGCAATTTCTTTCACGTGTATAATTGTCTCTGAATTTTAGAATATGTTGATTGGTATATTCAACGATTTTTCCAAGCATTTCCGTATTGAAAAAGTAATTCCATATCTCAAAAATACCTTTGAGATTTTTCATAGGTCCTTTTGGCCCAGGCAAATGTTTCATTATGTTCTCTTTTCTAGTTTTAGAACACGATGGAATATGTTTCTCCCATTTGGTGGTTTTATTTTTCCTAGAAAGAAAGGCACTTGCAAAGGAACAAGTTCGTGTGAATCACTGTCAGGTTCTTCTCAATCACTGTCGGAAATTTCTTGATCTGTGTCTGAATTCAATATTTGTTCTTCTACAAGGTCTTCTTCCTCGTCTTCAGGATCACAATCATCCTCTATCATTGGAGTCTCGACTTCTTCCTCATCCAGGCATAGTTTCATTAGTTCATGAAGCCTTTCCTGATCTTTTTCATAAGATCCCATCTGAAAAATAAAGCAAAATAAGATGTTATAACTAAAATTTTCAGTACACTTCTGCTCTTACCTTGAAAATCTTAATGAAAATGGAAAATGTATTATAAATTTACAACTGTTGAAAACGTGATGTCTTACTGGCTGCGGACTGTCACTCCGCACATGCATCTAATTACCGAACGACTAATACAACGTACGCCACGCGCTACACTGGCGTCTATCATATCATTTATGAGGAATACCGAGAGCGGTAGGAGCGGCAGGAGTGGGAGTTACTAGTAAATCCATAAAACGAGAACATGCGGAGTACCAGTCCGCGCGCCAGTTGTGGAAGGTTAAGTATGGGGCGGTCTACATAGGAAAGTAAGCTTTTACTAGACAGCTATGTCGATGATTTTCTAGTGAGAAGAATCAACCAGGGGTGCAATCCAGATCTTCTTCACAGACACATGAGAAAATGTTGCCACCAAGAACAATTGAACTGGAATAGAAAATTTCATGAGGGACAAAATTTTGAATTTTTGAAGAGTGCTTATTTGTATTTTGCTTTAAAAGTTTCTATGCATATTTCGCTCTGCTCACTTACTAAAACCAAATTTCAGATATAAATATCTAGCCACCATATGCAAAATATTAAATTTAGAGTAAGGCCAGTTGACACATTTCAGGCATGTAATGCGAAACGTTTTAGAACCATCGAATATTAATGTGCTGGATGCCAGGTCGTAATTCTAATATCCCGTTTATGCTCGGATCAAGCTTAGCTCTGATAAACGTGACAAGACTGTAATAGTTTGGCTATGTAAATATGCACGTAGAAAATTAATGTCTTAGTGCTGTAAAGAATAACTTCACCACAACCATTGCTAAGCATTTCTTTAGTACATACCTTAGCTTAGAGCATGAAGCTTTGTCTGGATGGGAAGGGCTAGTTTAGGTTGTCACTACATATCTATATAGAATATGTATTTTCAAGCCTGGAAAGTACCTTTGCAATTATTTAAATGTGGCTGTCATTAAACGTAACAAATAGGTCCGCAACCGACTCCATATACTAGTACTTGCTAAAAATTAAAATAACCCTGATTAAAATTTACCTGAATTTACTATACCAAATAATGAAAGACGTATTGAGCTAGTAGGTGTTGGTGAAAGTCGCGTTTGGAATTTGGGCCTGGATATCTAGGTTATAAATAAGTTTCTCTAATTTGCTCATAATCACCAAGGAAAAAGCGAGCCTCATCTGATCCAACTGCAACTGAATATGGTACTCTTAGATATTGACTATTTAAATGGTTAGAAGCATTAGAAGATTCTCTACTCATACAGAAGTGCCATCAATCCAACTCAAAATACAATTATTGGTGCCAATGATGACGATGAAGCACTGACTCCAAATGTTACATGAACATATTGCATTGGTCAATATAGCATTACTTTAACCCTTTTTAAACTAAATACGTTTAACTTGACGTTACTTTATCCGAAAAATACTGAAAGAAAAACAATCGTGTATTTCGTCATATCATACATTGAAGGCTGAGTTTCATGTTACTAAAATTGAGTTGGCAAGGTGCCCTAACTTTTAACAAAAATAAAATCTTCGGAGAAACCGCTAACAAACTGCGGACTTTTTGGCAGCTGCATCGTTCAATTGTGCTTGGTCAATCAAAAACAAGCTGGTACAAGCACGTTTTTTACTTTTACTTATGATGCGGCAGATTTAACGATGTTTACCTACCGTAAAGCTGTTGAGGATTCTTTTGTTTTAAGTCATACTAGATTAGTTTTCTAATAATAATCTATTTTTCTCCGCAGTTGAATTTCTTTGACCTAAATTCGAAAATAAATATACAAAGAAGATGACTAATTAATTAATGGGTTATTATGACTTATCAGTTGCTTTGGCAATTTTACCATCAGTTGCGAATATCCTTGCTAGCATATATTTGTTTATTAAAATGTTCTCCATAATGTTTTACATTACAGAATTGCTGAATTTTTTAAGGTTAATATATTTTAAGCATAGGAGAACAGCTCTCTATCATTCTGGTACCAAAGAAACGGATTACGTCAGAGAGAAGGAAGCAACTATCACAAGATGACATGATAGTAGGAACAACCAGCAACAGCTGAACAACATAAAATAAAAGGTCTACTCTTCTGACAATTGACAAATTGGTTGGCCAGGTATGAGAGTGGCCTTTCTTGATACTAAAGCATTCTATTGCATATCTCACGATTAATTTAAGTTTAAAACCGCGGGCAAGAGATCTATTGCGCGTAGGCCACCAGGCTGGACCCATTGTATGCCTACTCACATACCAATTAAGTCCGGTAGCCCGGCCACCCTACCGAAGGTATACACTGGTTCCTCGGCTGGATTTTTCTTATGTCCTTCTAGCTTTTGAAGTGCACCTCTTTCACCCTAGCCAACACTGGATAGTCTGCAAGAACACGAGAGGACGATTTATCGTCCACCAAGCCTACGTTATGGGTCTTTTACGATCTGCAGCAGGTGCAAATCCCTTTTCAAGCGGCAGTATCCTGTGAGACGCCCTATGGCAAGCCTCGTGTCTACCCTCTTGAGAGCCAGAAAATTCCCCACTCTAAAAGGCGCTGGGTGTCCCCAGACTCATTCTTGGAGTAATACGCTATAGATCTTTGGCCTACTCACTCATTGCGTTCCTAAGGATGGTAGCGGTCGTATTCTACTATACACCTTACAGGCTCAGGTCCCATTGGGCATAATGTGAAATCTTGTCGTGTCAGATAATCAGCCTCCTCGTTTCCTGACGTATTTGAGAGTCCCGAAGCCCATACAAAACTAACCCTAGTATATCCGGCCAAGGCATCCCTACACTCAGACACCAGTGCCGAATTGATTCCATCAGGCTCAATGATTGACACAGCAGCTCTGCTGTCCAAGCAATTATAGCTATCATTCCCTCTGATGGCTCTTAATAAGTTCAAATACCTTTATTTAAGGATCCTATACAATTCGGACTTGAACACGATTGCATAAGCCTCTATAGTTTGTCTATACGCATCTGCTCCAATACCACTATCCCTTTTGAAGCCGTCTGTGTACCAGATAATTCCATTAACCTGCGCAATCCGCCCCCAACCACTCATCCCTATCAGTTATGTGAAGCCTGACTGATCTGCTTGTTGGCTGTCCTCATTAAGAGTTGCGGACATACCTCAACCGTCCATCAGCAAGATATCTTACGACATCTTGCTTGTGTTCATCGAGTGTGAACTTTCAGAAGTCATATATGAGGGAGAGGAACCAGATGGCGGTAGTTCACGAATGGGTTCTGTTAAATATGGAGTTATACAAGTATTTGACGCGATCTTGTTCCTAATTTATATCAAAACTAAAATATAATGTTATTTTATGTAAGCTATCACCCCTGCAAAATTGAGGAAAGCGATATCCAAGCTACTCAGGAAAGTATCGAAGCTTGGTTTCTGTCGAATGGATTATCTTTTGATACAACTAAAATACAAGGAGATTTCATGCAAGCTCGGACCTTTTGAGTGACTGCATGGAGGGTGTAAAATTATTGGGGTCTACTTTGAAAAATCATAATTATAATACACTTGAGCAAGAAGCTCTCACGCTGCCTTTATTTTATTCGGAATCTATCTGATAGTGTCTCTCCTAAGACACTGCCAACGTACCATGGACGTCCCTACGCTCAGACACCAGTGCAGAATAGACTCTATCAGGCTCAAGGGTTGACATGGCAGTTCTGCTGTCCTAACAATAGTTGCTATTATTCCCTCTGAAGGCTCTTAAACAGGTTCTCATACCTGCATTTAAGAATCACATACAATTCGGCCTAAAATACGGTTGCATAAGTCGCTATAGCTTATTTATACGCACCTGCTTTAGTACCAAAATCCGTTTTGGAGCCGTCTGTGTACAAGACAATCCCATTAACCTATGCAATCTGCCCCCAACCACTCATCTCTATCATTTAAATAGTAGCTAAACCCGACGCAAAACAAATGATCCCGAGTTGGCCCGAACAAGTTTCGTTATTTACCCTTGTCTATACGGTCTAGCGAAATGCTTCCAAGAGGCCTCGTGGTCTAGTGGTACGGTTCTGGGTGCTCGATAGAGCGTCTCGCGTTCGATTCCCCTCGGCGGCAAGATACTTTTTTAAAGCTTATGTTTGTTTCTTTTTGTAAATTTGGGTTAGTTTTGTTTGGTGAAGTTAAGATTGACTTCGAAATTCGTCCTGGTCGACTCGGGATCATTTGTTTTGCGTGGGGTTTAGCTGCTAGTTATCAGTTATGTAAAAACTGGGTGTCTACTTGATCTGCTGGTGGGCTGTCCTCATTAAGAGTTGCGGATATATCAGATATAACAGCAAAATATCTTGCGGTATCTTGCTGTTGGGCGATTGATGAATGATGATTCATCGAGTGTAAACTTTCTGAGGTCTTATCTGAGGGAAAGGACCCAGTTGAACGTGGTTCACGAATGGGTTCTGTTAAATATGGAGTTTTACTAGTATTTGGCGCTATCTTGTTCCTAATTTATATCAAAACAAAAAAATAATGTTATTTTATGAAAATTCTCACGCCTACAAAATTGAGGAAAGCGATATCCAAGCTACTCAGGAGAGTATCAAAGCTTGGTTTCTGTCGAATAGATTATCTTTTGATACAACTAAAATACAAGGAGATCTCATGCAAGCTCGGACCTTTTGAGTGACTGCATGGAGGATGTAAAATTCTTGGGGGTCTACTTCAATACTAGGGTCACCTTGAAAAATCATAATTATAATAAACTTGAGCAAGAAACTTTCACGCTGCCTTTATTTTATTCGGAATTTATCTGATTGTATCTCTCCTAAGACACTGATGCCAACATACCATGGATTTTTTGGGTCCACTATGGCCTATGATATCTACTTCCGTGTGTATAGATATTTAAATCTCATGTAAGGAGGAATAATTTTCAGTTCAATCAAACTCAAGCCGATATCCACCGGTATCTTAACAGGACCCAACAAAGCATTGTACCTGATATTCACAGGGTGGCAAGAAGAGAGGTTGCACTGATTATTACTGCGCCAAAATTTTGCTGTGGCGATCAAGTCTTTGAACGATAACCTGTGAGAGAGAAAATTAGGACTTATTTTGTAACAAGGAAATATTTTCTCATCCAGAATTTCTTAATGACTTTGAAAATTTGCTTTGATTTATGACAATTTATTTTGATGCATTGCTTTAATCTGTTGTGAAATGTGTGTATTCCAGCAATTATTGCGTTATGTTATAATATGGTGTTTGTCAATATTTCGTTTTTAAAATTTTTAGCTGGTTGCTTCACTTTGCTCTGCACTTGTAAAATATGCTTTTATACCGGATTTTATTCAATTTGGACCCTTCGGTATGCAACACGTTTTTCTTATTGAAGTCAAAAGTAATTCTATTTAAAAACAAACCTAGCATCGGAGGGTCGTGTTACAATGCCCGGCCTTGGTAGTGAGGTCGTAGAGCGCCGCCAGTTTTTCCCAACTAAACTGAAAAAGCTCCGCTGGTGTTGTGCAGGGTGGCTAGGCACGCTTATTAAATCAAAGGAACTTAATCTTAACTTAACAAGAAAACACAATCTGTAATTTAAGGAACAATCTATTTGCTACTAAGTCTTTTTTTAAACACAGCAACAATACTACAGTAAAATGGCAAGTTACAGACAAAAGAATGTCAAATTACTATTAAATTAACTAATAATTGGTAAAATATGGTGATTGTACGGAGACCAATTCTGTTGTTAACACTCGGTACTGTATGCCTTATAACTAAATGCGCTAAACACTACAATCCGAAGTGATCACTTTGATTTTACCTAAGCTAATTACATATATGTATGCGTGATAATAGCTGCACCAATTATAAATATAGCAATAATAGTAGGTAGTGTTAAATGGCCACAATAATTAAATCAATGGACCCGATAAATGAATAAAAAGAATAAAATTCTTGAAAACTATCTTAAAGCTCGACTGTCAATGCTTGATTTATATTAAAAAAAAAGGAAAATTAAGACCGAATATATAAATCTGTCAGAAAAATAAATGAATTATGAAACTTGGCTCTTTTAAGGCACAATCTATAGTGCAAAATTCATTATAATTAATCACAAAAAAGCAAGAGATAATAATAAAGGCAAATGCTTCTGTACGATACCCCTTAGATCCGCTTCGTCACACTCAGTAAGTGAAGGCGCCGGGCACCTGTAGATACTGCTATGGCACTGGCCCCGAGGGTACAACTAGCAGAGGACTCTGCAACAAAATTGGCCCGGAGATAAGATTGGCTCTAGTGTAGCCCGGAACTAGGATCTGTAGCCAGGTGACGGAATTGGACCGAAGATAGGACTTTTAGCCCTGTAATAGAACTGGTAGCCCGGTAATAGAACCCTGTAATAACCCAATACGCATTAGACAAAGCCCCCTTACTTTAATGAAAAAACTATAGCCCCCCTTGCATAAATATATTTTCTTTATGAAACAAATGCCCCCAAAAAATTATCAATGGACTTCCAATGACCATCAGCAAATAAAAGACATACTAAGGTATAGACAACTCGAATATAAAAAAGATAGGTATGAATCGCCCCTAAAAGAAAATATAAACTTCCCCATATGATCAAAACTAAAGTCACATGAAAATTAAAACTTCAGATTTGATAAAATGGAGTACATAAGTTTACCCATGGAATGAAAATGATGGACAATGTACAAAAAAAAGCTAACACAGATAAGGCAATTAAATCGTAAATTTAGACAAAGAAAACTGTAGCAATAATTACCTTGCTCGTGTGTGAGGGTTGCTGGAGATTTGACGGTCTTGGTCTTGTAAATGAGCTCGAAAAACCTCCAGAAATAAGAGAAAATAGCCTTTAGCGTCATGGCGACCGCGTGCTTCACAAGCAATAGAAAAAAATTAATTCCAGAGAAAATGCTTACCTAGTGCAGAAGTTAAATCCCGATAAATCGGTCGTGTCAAAACACAAATAGAAACCAACACAATATCCACAACGAAGGGTAGTATTAAATTACAACACTCAATGTTGAGTCGCTATGACTGCACTAAAGCAAACCTTCTTTTCGCCTCGAAGGGTATTCTTAGAAGAACCAAATCCTCAATTTTCAGTCAATTTGCCTTTTTCACTTCTACGAGATTAGAGGGGGGGGGGGATTGTAGGGCGGAGAAAATGTCTAACGAAACTAACAATTCGATACGAGGAATAATTCTAAGATAATAAACGATTTAGTTCTCGTTTATTATGATGGTAAAACGACGGCGGGAGCCACAATTAATGCGCTGAAATGAAATTGTTCAAGAAATACTAAAGAATATTCCCCAACAAAACGATAAACTTTTAAAAATCTAATTCGACAGCAGCAATAAGGCAGTTTCTTGAAAATTAAACTTATTATTTCCATCATTCGATGCAGAACGAATGGATCTACTAAGCACAGCATCTGATACATCTAATATCATTAGATGGATGCACCCCTACAGTGTAGGGTACCTGCAGACGGTTCATGCAGATATATTGCATACTTGCATGTATTTATTATTTTTGATTGCAAACTATAGAGCAGTGAAAAAAAATCGATACGTATTTTTTTATTTCCACTAAAGATGATTATTACTGGCCATTCTACGGTAATGTAATATAAATTAAGCAAAGTTGTACTGATAACATCATATCCTATTCTAGTGACTTGATCAAACCTAAGCGATCTGTGGGTTGCTTATCAACTAAAATAAATATAGTCACAAAGTGCCTGAGGGCTACAAGAGATGATCAAAATAGTTACTCAAAGCCACAACACCACACTGGTCAAGTCAGACTGTTACAGGTATTTAGTTTATTTGAGTTCTATGCTCTTCTAGAAAATTTAGATTATATAGAGTTTCTAAAATGTTATAAGGATGAAATAAAACCCTTAATATCTTATTTAAGAATAATTAATCTTATCTAGTTTTGATATTGCTCCATTTGCTACTTAATAATAATTGTGGACACCTACCATCATAATATACCGTATTATTTCTGTTTAAATTGACATTCTATAGCGTATAATTTATTTTAATTGACTGTTTTTAGCGATTCTGATATCCCCGGCTCCTGCCAATTATTGTCGTCTTGACATTTTGCCTTGCGCCTACCGTAGAATGCCGCATTTTGCTACCTGCCTACCAGTTCGAGTGACGCGTCACGAGCTACGACATACCGAACTGAGATTTGTGAATATTTGTTTGCGGGACCACATGTCGTTGATTAGTGTTTGATATCATACGTACGGTGTAGAGCTTAGATTAGGTAAGAGTAAGGATACCGCGCGGTATCCTGCGCATGACATTAAACCAATGTACTGAAATTGAAGCCTTTTCAGAGCGGCGGCCATTATTTATGTGGTAAACACATCTATTGTTGTGGCGGTGCTATTTTGCAGTTATTTTGTGAGTTTTTGAACAAAGGGAGATAAAAACTAAGATTCATAATGGTAAATTGTTCGGCATATGGTTGCAAGAGTCGAAATGAGAAGAAGGAGCCTGGAATTTCATTTCACAGGTAATTATTGTCTGCTGACCTTGTAGTTTATTTGCCTACTTCTTGTTTTAATAATAATGCATAATGTACACATTGTGTTACCTCTGAGTATATCATGGTAGGGATGTTTATTTAATTATCGAGAGTAATTTGATACCCGATCTTGGATATTTTCAGTCATCAAATAATCAATAAAGCCATAAATCTTCTTCAAGGAGAGTCATTCAACAGAGGCGTAGGTAATACATTTTTCATACTCTACCTATAAAATGGCTATATTATTTAACGACTGAAACTTACTTTAACTTATTAATTATTATTTATTACTTATAATTTCAATTAATTTGTTAAAGTTATCCAGTAATTTATGTGGCAGCTGGTAACAGGCTTTTTCCCATGTTATCTGTCCTCTTCTTTCCTTGCCTAAGGTGTAGAGCATGTCTACCGGTGGCGTAGTGCGATGTGGTGAAATAGAAAACCAAAAAACATGGGTAGTTTATTTTTCGGGTGTCGTCATTGTTTTTGGGAACAGGTTGTCAGGAAAACGTGTACTGTTCGGATGACCCCTCTATAGAGTCTCCTTCATGTCAACTGCTTCCAAGTGACTTCTTTATCAACCAAACCTAAGCTTTCGTGCACTTGTCTTCAATGAACCTATTGCCTTTAACTTCTGCTACTAGGTGGCGACTTGTATTCTACGACGATTAAAAAAATGAATACGCAAAGCCCGCGCGATTTGAATATATGCTATATTGAAATTATGGATTGTATTACTTTAGTGGGTAGACCGGCCGCGGCGTACCTTCACCAAATAATATTTTTAAAAGGGGTTGCGAGAATTATTGGTGGCGCACGATTTGATCGTTTTTCAAAATAATAACTTAATTGTTTTTGACGTAGACCGGCGGCGCACCTTCACCATTAAACCATGTCCTAAGATTGAAGGTATTTTTTGAATTGATTATATGAGGGCTTGCGTCACTTGTATAGTAAAGAAAATGTCAGTTGTATTGTTGTGTTGTTCATAGGTCTTAGTCCCTGTTTTATAATAAAGTTCTTTAAGAGCGGTGTTGTGTTTTAATTTATGGTTTGGTTTGGTTATTTCTAGCCAATTATTTAAGTGTTCTTCGTTTCTCTTAATTTCACTCAGCACTTTAAGGCACTGTAACTATTTACTTTTAAAAATCACTTGACTTAGTACTTTAGACGGGGGTTCCCCAAGAACTACGTTTATGTGAGCTGCACCTCTAAAGTTGTATTTGAGAATTAGAAGATCCGTAGAACAATCAGAGACATGTTCCCGTGCAATGCTGCAATGATTAGAGTGGAATAGGAGAGAGACAAAAGCCTGTCGGACTGATGGTTCGTTTGACTAGTTGTATACTAAGTGGTCGGAATAACCAACTAATTTCTTAAATTATTTATTACCATAAAGGTGGGGGTGGCAATTAACTGTATAATAATATAATCAATTTAGTGGACTGTATTTAAATAGGGTGGTGGGGGTTTTACACAGTGGTTGTGAATTGAAAACAGGTAGGTATGTTAATTATTAAGTACTTTAATAATGCAATTATGCATTTGCATTTGATATGAAAAATATATACAATTTCTACACTACTTTCATGCATTCATGCATTCATTCATTCACGCATAAACACTAAATATACAAAGGTTACTTATTTATAAATAACAACAAAAAAGTCTTGATTATGTAATTTCCAAATGAAACGTTTGTATTTCCTGAATTTAAATGAAATGAAGTTTTATGTAATAAATCTAGCCACTTTCTTTCTCACAGGATACCTTAATCTTCAATGCTTTTGCCTAAACTTCGCTAGGACAGGGATTTGACCAAACTTTTGATCTGAACTTTCGTCTTAAGTACAGGAATAATTGGTAAAGCTCACTCTACAAATTTTCCACAGCCGGCACCATTTTACCTTCTTCTTCTTCACAGCAGCAGGCGAGACGAGTTGCTATGGCGTTTCTGACTCAGAGAGAATGCGTTAAAATGCCCAAAAGAGTTCTTTGTGCAAGCTTGGACAAAGAGAACAAAGGTACAGCAGATATTCCCTAAATATCTGTGCAAAAGAACGAGAAAATGGCCTAAAAGGATTGAACCTGTGGCTCGAAAGCAACGAGTAGCCAGTTTAGCTGCTGTTCGAGTGAGAGTTTGAACTGCACTAGGGAGCGGTGACCGGACCGATCTAGTACGTTTGAGTGGTTGTAAGACACTGAAATCCAATATTTCCTATGCGCGCGGAGGGAGCAATAATGCGGGAAATTATGCGTAGGATTCATTTGAGAGGGTGTAAGCATGTTCTTTCTTTCTTTGACATATTGTTGTTTACACAACACTGACGGAGCCAAGGATATATTAAATTGAAAACGATTAAGAACGATTTTCTTGACCGAAGTGTCAACGTACTGTTGCATATAACGTAATCTATTATACCTACCAACAATTCAGGTTGGGACTAAGGAGTAACTGAAGTACAATGCCTTAAATGCACAATTTGCTGCTTACCTGGGTTTAAATAAATATATTCGTATATTAATTATAGCTCATTCATAGTACCGACATACAGGGTGACATCACCAACCTATACGATGAAAAACGAATGTTATACACATGTTGGGGTGTTTCACCAACAATAAGATCTGCTGACTTTTAAGTTCAAAGTTGCCCGCGCTACTGATAGTTTACCTTGAATATTTGCATAATATTTTCTAAGTTCAAGTTCAAACTTAGGGCAGGGTTATAACTAATCAGTAGTTTAAATGTTTTTAGTAGTTCACCTATAAAATGAATTGAATTTAACATATTTTTAGTTTAAAGAAATTCTTATCCAAATTCATCTGTAAACTTCGCATGAAATCGCAGGCATTGTGTATTTCAGTTACATATTTAGTAGAAGATGAAATATTGAATTAAGATTCAATATTATATTAATAAATAAATGATTTTAAAGATATGATAGGGAGAACTCAACATAAATCAACATTACGTCAACTAAATACCTCAAGAATGACTGATTTTGGCATAATTGATTTAGTAAACCGGTAACTAATTGCTAATAAGACCCTGGGAATCTTATAAATCAGTAAAGCGTCACGACGCCTATGAATCCGCACAATATGATGACTAGTAAGCTATTGGCAGTGTGCGTGGCAGTAACTTTCACATGAATCTTACCCTGCATTTATATAAGGAATTTTGAATATATGCGGGATTATTAAGATAAAGTTCACGTTCCTACTGGGAAATTGAGAACCGAACTGAATTAAATCACGTTAACATGTCGTATTAAATAAAATCTCCAATTCAGAATACTTTAGGATAGAGATTCGGTCGTTAACCTACTACAATCTGTTTCATTGAAAAATCCGCCTTTTTATGCACATCATGCTTCCACCCTTCGCTTATTTAAGCGTTCTATGTTTTCGGTAATGTACAACGCTCTTTAAAATGACTACTCTGGCACAGCTCTTGCCGATCAATAGTTTTGGCATCGGACCACATCATTTTTCTCTGTTAAAATATCTTAAAACACTGCTGTATGTGTTTCAGTGATTAAACATGCTTTTACGTTGGGCAGAATGCTACTTAAAATTGATAGTGTGAATGCCATAAGCATTAACCCGTTTAATGTAAGGAGAGGCAAACAAAATGGTTGAGAAAATATTGTAACACTCCGATTTTGCCGGTGGCAAATATTTTTAAAATTTCATTTATATGCCGCATTTAGAAAAAAATGCTGTATTTTGCACTCATCAGGTTATTAATTTTAAATTTATTGATTCGATTTGCTGTCAATTCGCTTGAAATTGCCGCTTTTCTTAATGTAAATTAACTTTATTCTAAGTATAGGTTAACGATATATTTGTATTAGCTTTTATAACTCGTTGTGACTATATTTATTTTAGTTGATAAACGTAGCACATTGATATTACGATAGCTTAGCTTGATTTATATTACATTATCATAGAACGGTCAACGAACCCATTTATATTTTTAAGAACTCTGTCAGTAAAGCCTTCATTTGACTCGTCGATCCATGTTTTAATTTTGGTTGGCATATCTCATGACCTTTTGGGAACCCTTTGGTTGCTGACCTTCAATCGCCGGCCGCCATTTCTGAAGATCGTTGGATCATTTTGGGACCTCTGCTTTTAAATATATTCACACGGCAGGCTGTAGTTTTTGTAAGGTTGGTTGCAAATAATAGGAAATCCATCCGTGATTGTCGCTCTCGATTTAGATTTTTAAAGGTTTATCATTTTCGTAGGAGTATTTCCTAGCATTTCTTGAAAAATGTAATTTTCGTGGCTTCCGCCGTCGTTTATCATCCTAATAAACGAGAACTAAGGGGCTTATTATCTTAGAATTATTTCCTGTATCAAAATCACGGGGCATATTTCAGCACATCACTACTTACTGATTTGACGTAGCATTTAATCTCGTAGGCAAATTGACGAAAACGAATCGAGAGTCCTTCTAGTTTGACCGTTCGTCGAGGAGAGAAGCCTTCTGCTAGTGCAGTCAGAGACTCCACATTTAGTTTGTGATTTAATTCGACCCATTTATTGGGGGTTTACTGTGGAATCTTTTGGTGTTTTGACACGACCGATGTTTATGATCTACATACTGACCGTCGAATTTCCCTTAGCCCTCACACACACTAACCAGGTAATTATTGTTACAGTTTTTTGCCTAAACTAATGATTTAATTGCTTTATCCGTGTTAATCTTTTTTGTACATGGTCCGCCATTTGCTTTTGCGCCCCATATGTTACCTTATCTACTCCATTTTACCTAATCCGAATTTTTATTTTAATATTACTTTAATTTTGATCGTATGGGGAAGTTTATATTTTCTTTTAGGGGTGATTCATCCCTATCCTTGTTATATTCAAGTTGTCTGAACCTTAGTATCTCATTTATTTGCTGATGGGCATTGCAAGTCCATGGGTTTTTTTCTGGCGGAATTTGTTTTATAACGAAGATATATTTCTGCAAGGGGGGGGGGGGCTATGGTTTTCATTAAGGTAAGGGGGCTTCGTCTAATGCGCACTGGGTTATTTCAGGGTTTTTCTGGAGGGCCACACCTTTTACCAGCAGGCCACTACTTTTACCGGCACGCTAGAACCACATTTTTCTAGTAGGTTGGAAGCAGGCTTTACAAGCAGCAATTATCAGACAATCTCGACACCGAGCTACCGAGACCTCGGCTAGATCTTCCCCTCGGTGCCATCGAGAGGCAGTACCTGAGGTATCTATAGGTGCCCGGCGCATCCACCAGAGTTTGACGACCGGATTTGCGGTATTTATCTTCCATTGATTCGTTTGCTTATCTGTTAAATATAATCGCTCTTATACTCGACGCGCCGAACAGATTCACCAATCACGGAAACAATTAGTCTTATTTTATGATTGAATCGACCCAATGTTTTGTTTTTCATTTCGATTTTTCTTATCCATAATACATAAAATAAAAATAGAGTCTGTTAATCAAAGTTCCTATGTTTGGAATCAATGGAATCATAAAATAAGAAGAATTATTGTATCCGTGTTTTCTGTGTTTGGTGAATCTGGTCGGCGCGCCGAGTATAGTTTTCCTTTCTTAATATAACTCAAACATTGACGGCTAAATTCTGAGATAGCTCAATAATTATATTTTCATTTATTCACTGGTTTATCGGACCAGTTAATCTGATTGCTCTGAATTTTCTCTCTTTTTAATAAAAGTCAAGCGTTGGCTCAATAATTTTATTCTTTTCATTCATTTATCGAGTAATATAACCGCTCTGAATTTTCTCTCTTTATAATATGAATCAAGCCTCAACAGCCACGCTTACAATAGTTTTATTCTAATTTTATTATTTTTATTAATGCATCGAGTCATTTAACTAATTATTGTGGCCGTTCATGGATACATATTATTATTGCTACATTTGGTGCAGCTATTGGCGCACGCATACCTAGTTGTAATTAGCTTAGTTAACATCAAAGTGATCACTTCGGTTAGTAGTATTTAGTGCATTTAGTTGTAAGGCATACAGAACCGAGTATTAACACCAGAATTGGTCTCCGTACAATCACCATATTGTACATATTGGTAGTTAAATTTCATAGTCCTTTGACGTTATTTTGTCCTTAACTCACAACATCTCCATTAACGTGCCATTTTACTTCAGATAGATTGTTGCTGTGTTTTCAAAAAAAAGAACCTAGTAGCAAATATATTGTTCCTTAATTTTTATATTGTGTTTTCTTGTTAAGTTAAGTTAATTGATTAATAACTGATTTAATAAGCCAGCCTATATTCTCGTTTTCTTGTTAGTTTGAAATTAAGTACCTTTTGAAGCCGGCCTAGCCACCCTGCACAACACCAGCAGAGCTTTTTCAGTTTAGTTGGATAGAACTGGTGGCGCTCTAACGACCCCACTACTGGGGCCGGGCAATTGTAACACGACTCTCCGGTGCTAGGTTCCTTTTTAATTAAAAAAAAATATTTACTTTCATTTTAACTTCAATCAGAAAAACGTGTTGCAATATCGAATAGTACCTTTAGGAGCGTAGAACTGATTTATGGTGTTCTAGGAACCTCTCATGATTGTTTAAATAAACCTATAAATCAGCTTACTTTTTTACTCCTCTTGGTAGCCATAATATGTTACGCTAATCTAATATTATTAATAATAATGCAGCCATAGCGTGCGAGATTCCATTAAGCACGAACATCGGTATTTTTCCCAAAGGAAGCTTACACGGACATATTCAGAATTCCTTGGGGACTAATTATAATGACCTAATGGCATAAATTAATTCAGCATGCATGATTTCAGCTTAATTAATGAACAGCTATTTACTTATAAATAGTATATTATAATAATAATTTTTGCAACAATATTTTTCCCACGCTTTTTTCCAAATGGGCATATAATATTAGTTCTGTGAAGCGGTCTTGCTACAATTTGTATTGCTTTTCACATTCTCGAGCCTGATTATTGGGATCGGAATTCTGCGCATGCCATATTGGACAGATAATGCTGGGCACAGATTGAAAATGATCCCAGCCACAAAGGGCTAACGGTTTGATACCTTAATCATAACGGTTTAGGTAGGGCTGTATGAGAATATCGAAATGCACTAGTTTCGTCGTTGTGTATGCAGAATTAAAAAGAGAAGGAGATGTTTGTACAAATTAGTAGAGAGAATATATACAAACTAACAAATGTTCGTCCTCCGGAAGGAGGCAGCTTTACTATCAGGTGATGGTATTAGATGCGATTAGACCTTTATTAAACCTTATCTGATCTGATGGGGACACAAACAGCTATTTGACCATAGATTTCAATAAAATTCTGAATGTGAAAACATTTTTTAATGCGTTGCAACACGATTTTCATATTAATTAAAGCGAACTAACACCGGAGAGTCGTGTATGCAATATCCTGGCTCCTGCTGTGGAGTTCGTGAGCGCCACCAGTTCTGCCAGCTAAACTGAAAATGCTCCGCTGGTGTTATGCGGTGTTGTTAGGTGCGTTCTACTAAGCAAGAAAATACAATCTATTGGCTTCGTTCTTTTTAAACAACAATCTCACAATGAAACGTAAAAACAAAGGAATGGCCACAAGAAAAAACTATTAAGTAATTAAGGGTACAATATGAGAATTGTACAGAGACCCATTCTGTTGGTAAACTCGGTACTGTATGCCTTACACCTAAAAACTACTCATTACTAAGGCCGCAATAATAATATCAATAGGCAAGAGGAAAGAAAAAATAATAACAATAATAAAAACTATTTTAAGCTCGGCCAACAATGCTAAGTTTAGAATAAAATAATAGGAAAGATACCACTTTAGATCTGAAGGTTGTCGAACGCTGAGAAAGGTTTTACTCCGGCTGCACGGTCAGTGCCTCCGGCCTAAGGTGATAGTGGGATCTCTCAGCTCAAAGGTGATAGTGAACTCGAAGGTGGCTCCCTGTAGTGAAACCCGGTAGTGAAAACCCTGTAATAACCTAATAGTAATTAGACTAGCCCCTTACTTCAACGAAGAAATTAGGGCATCCTTGCATATATATTTTTATATAAAACAAATCACCCCAAAAATTACCAATGGATTTTCAGAAACCATCCGCAAATAAAAGAAATACAAAAGGTGCAAGTAATTTGAATATAAAAGAAAAACCACCCCTAAATAATGTAAAGTTCCCCATATGCTAAAAACTAAAAAGTTATCTACATTAAGAAAAAAAGTTCAGATATGATAAAAGACAGAAGGTAAAATATCCTGGAATGCAATGCAACTGATGGTCGATGTAAAAAAAATAACACAGATAAAAGCAATTAAATCACTAAATTAGACAAAAAATTTTAATAATATTTACCTCTCTTAAGTTGAAGGATTGCCTGAAGGATCAACTGCCTCTGTTTTATAAGGTGAGTTCGGAAAACCTCTTGTGCAGTATTTAAATCCCGATAAATCCGTCTTGTCAAAATACAAACTAGGGGGTAGTATAAAACGCAATACTAAAAGCTGAGTCACCTACTACACTTCAGCAGACACGTCCTACCTCTCCAGTAGGAATTTCTAGAAGCGGAGATCATCGGTTTCAATAAATTTGCATTTGCAACTTCCAAAGAATATAGAGGAAAAATCGGTAGTGCAAAGAGCTCGTATCGAAATGAAGAAATAGTCAATACGAGGAATACTTCTAAGATAATAGACGGGAGCTAAGCATTTTAGAACGATTGCGGAAGCAACAACTGATGAGCTAAAAAAATTTTTTTTCAATAAACAATAACAAATAGGAAATTCAAGGCTACCAATCGAATATTACAAAACTTACATCATGCCACTTGAAAAGATAGATATAAGTAGAAATTCCAGATCTGAAAGTCCACAACTGCCCGTAAGAATATGAAACCACAAAATAACCTCAAAATCTTCGAAAATATAATAAAGGAAAGCAAACCTTGACGATTGAGAAAAAAATAAAGACAAATAAAGGAAAACCACGGGGAAGGGATATGCCTTAAATTCCTAGAGCACTATGAGAAGAAACAACAATGAGCAAAATATGCAGAAATCAACAAGTTTTAAAAGAAAATGAGCAGCAGGTACTAGTTTTTTTACTATTGAAGAGAAAGAAAATGTAATAACCAACAATTATTCTCGAATTAACAGGTAAATAATAATGCAACAGCAGTATCCTACTAACCCAAACCAAATCAATGACCCCAACAAGTTAACTCAGCCTGAGATTCAAACCGAAAGTAGCATATGAATTTGACCAATCTAACGAGGATCAAAGGTAGGTTATTAACTAAGTTCTTACATACAGTACTGCAGTAAACATAATTATTGTAATATAAATAAGTAAAGTTAAACTACGGTCACAATTATTTTTATTTCAGTTGTTTGATGAACTTAAGCGAGCCAATAAATTATCCACTAAAGTAAATACAGTCACAAAGTGCTGGAGAACAACATAAGAAAAATGATGATCAGAATAGCTACTTACGGCCACAACATTGTTATAAAAGCTAATACATATTATGTATTAATAATCGTATGTATAATTAATTACAACAAATCAAATAAATGAATTTATAATTAATTAATCGAAGAGGTTGATACTCAATAATTCTTACAAAATATAGAATCTTTTGTTGCTAAATGCAGCATATAAATAAATAGTTATAATCATTTAGTGGGAAAATCAGACTGTTACGTCGTTCAGCACACTTTTAGGAAATAGAAAGGGCCAGTGGATTACTAAAAAAAAACAGACGAACACTGCAGCTGAATGCATGCGAGAATACCGAGAGATAATAATAATAATAATAATAATAATAAGCCTTTATTTCCAACAGGTTAAATACCCAATTACAGGAAATTCAAAGTATATAAAAGAAGAATTTATATAAAGAAAAAGAAGTTATCGTATATTTTAAGTAAATTACAAAATTACAAAACCGCAATAGAAGACTACAAACAAAATATACAATAGAAAACAATGAAGAAAGATCAATTTAGCGATGTTCAACATTTAATCTCCGGCATCGACCGTGCGCATGTGATTTAAAATAAAAGTTAAATTATCGTTGTGAATGTCACACGTGTCACCAATGGAATTAAAGTTCTTACACATAAAGTAAATTGAACTATGATATAGTATGTTGGATCGGGCGGTGTCCAAGTTGAAGGCAAGTCGCTGTCTGGATTCAGGGCGTGGTACACGAAAGGAAATTCTTTGTAAAAGAGAAGGACAATCGATAATGTTGTTCAGTAACTTAAATAGAAATTTTACGGATTGCATCTCTCTCCTTTTCGCAAGAGGCAGTTCATTATACTTCGTGAGCAGACACCATCATCCTTTAGCGCCTGGCACTTAAGGAATCGCCGCTGAACTGATTCCAGTAGTTGAGTGTGGCAGTCGTAGATCGGGAACCAGACAAGAGAACCATAGTCCAGCCTGGACCTGACAAAGGCGTAATAAAGAATTTTGGCAGTTGCGGTCTTTATAAACAGTTTGCAGTTTCGAAGCACAAAACCTAGCATCCGTGATGCTTTTGAGACAGCGCCATCAATGTGAGGAATAAAGGAAAATTTCTCATCAAAGGTGACTCTGAGATCTTTAAAGCTGCTAGTCCTGGCAAGAGTTGTCCCATTAGCTAAGTAATTGACGATATGTGGATTATTAATGCGAAAGTAGCTGGTAACATTACACTTAGCGACATTTAGATTAAGTCTGTTCAGACTGCACCAATGGCTTACAATATCGATATTCGACTGCAACAGAGCGCAATCGGCAGCGGAATTTATACAGGAAAATAGCTTTAGGTCATCTGCATATGCTAACCTTTGGCAGGTGAGCATAGTGATAAGGTCGTTAATGTAAATGTTAAATAGAAGAGGACCCAGATTAGAACCTTGAGGAACTCCCGAGGTGGAGGTAAAGCAAGCAGATTTAAAGCCCTCAACCGACACATACTGGGAACGGTCAGTCAGGTAGGAGCCGAAAAGCTTTACTAAGCGATCGGAGAAACCAAACTGACGCTCAAGTTTATTTAATAAGATGAAATGATCAATCTGATCAAATGCCTTCTGAAAGTCTGTATAAACCACGTCAACCTGACCTCTGTCATTAAGGAGTTCGCACACAAATTGAGAAAACGATGCCAGGTTTGTAGTGCATAATCTACCGGCAACAAAGCCGTGCTGCTCATCGGAAAGCATTGGTTTAACCTTTGGAAAAATCAATTTGTAAAGCGCCAGTTCAAATAACTTTGAGAAGTGTCATAGGATAGATATAGGGCGGTAATTTTCTACTACGCCAGCGTCGCCCTTCTTAAAGATGGGACATACTTTTGCTTGCTTCCAGATATCGGGAAAAACGCCGGTGTTTAGGATAAGAATAAAAATATGAAGCAGGGGGTCCAATAAGGCAACAGAGCAATCTTTAACTAGAAAGCTAGGAATCAGATCAGGGCCGGAGGTAATTTTATTCTTAAGACACTTGCTTGCTGCTAAGATATCGCTGGCCGTGAACGCTGCTACATCAATATAAGTTGAGGAAGCTTCAGACACAAAGGGATGCTCACTATGGGCTGAGTTTGTATAAATGCTTTTGAAATATTCACCAAAAGCTGAAACAATGCTGTAAGGGGTGTCATAAGATCTGTTGGAGAATTTCATTGAGCGAGGAATTTGGGACTGGTTTTGTTTGCTTTGAATAAAGGACCAAAAATTACTAGGATCTGACGTTATTTTGTTTTCCAGACCCAGGACGTAGCTTCTGTAGGCTCTTGCGGTCTGCGCTTTAATGACTTTGCGCAAGGACCTGAAACGCTCTAAGTAGTTATTAGACTTGAGGGTTTTAAAGTCACGTAGTGCTTTTTCCTTTTTATAGATATTACGTATAATATCAGCTGAGAACCATGAAGGAAAGCGTCTTTTACGTTTTACTTTTAGAGGTACTGTCTCGCGAAATATATTGTTTAATATGTCATAAAACACATTGCATGCAGAGTTGACGTCCTGCTAAATTATAATAGGTGACCAATCAGCGTTAAGTAATAGATGATACAAGAGCGGAAAGTTTGCCTTCCTGAAGTTGTATTCCCTTGTGTCGTCCTTGTTAACTGGTAAGTTATTGTGAGAGGATAGGCTTGCGTGAAATTTAAAGGACAATGAGGGATGATGGTTATCTTCCGGAACAAGAGGTGCACCGCTGTTCAATACAGCGACATCAAAGTTTGCAAAGATCAGATCCAAACAGCGAGAGTTGCCATTAACGACATTGTTGAACTGCTTACAGTTAAGAAACTCAAAAAAGTTAGTTAAAAGTTTATGTTTGCCATTGGGACACGCGGGGTTTTCATTGATAATTGGTATGTTAAAATCACCTAAAATAATTACATGTTTACTGTAAATTGCGTTGTAAACTGTTGAAAGAACCTCGAAAAAGTATTCCAATTGCGCAGAATCGATGGTGGGAGGAATATACAGTACAAAAGTATACAGGAAGAAATGGTTAAATTGAATTTTACACCCCACCAAGTCAATCTCCGGCACCTCATTGTGGACCACTGAAAGGTTGATAGTCTCTGAGTGAAAATGGTTAAGCACTCCCAACAAAACTCCACCGCCCCTAAATGCAGCTACGAGATCAGTTCTTCTGTCCATATTAACATATGAACTAGGAAGGATTTCGCTATCAAATATATCATTTTGAAGCCAAGATTCAGTGACGAATGTAATATCATAGCCGGAAGTGGACGCAGCACTGAAAAAGCTATGTGTCTTGGTACGTAGGCCGCGGACATTCTAGTAGTAACATGTAATTACGCTATCTAAGGAGAGTGAGGAGGCTGCGCCCGCGTCTGGTTTTTTGTTGCTATTGAGGGACTACCATTAATGTATTTAATGAAAAGATTATCCTCACCATTGTCCCTGCGTGTCCTTAACTCTTCCTTGACTTCATTAAGTTGGTTCAACTGAGTTGGAGTTAGGTCAGACTCGATGTATACCTTCCTTCCTGAGAACTTGCTCCTGTTCTTCAGCAGAAACTCCACATCCCGACAGTCATCCAAAATGATCCGGACTGGCCTGCAGCCATTACGGTTGGGCTTTCCAACTCTAGATGCCTTTCTCACAGGGATGTTACGATTCAACACTTCATTTAGCAAGGTAGAGGTCTCTGCTAAATTTGACGGGTCCTCGGACAGTTCAGGCTTTAGGTTAAAAATCATAACATTCGAATTACGCTTTTGCCTTTCAAATACCTCCTGGATAACAGTGCTACTAGTAACCGGCTGAGAAGGTGGTTGTGGATAATGTGACCGTGGCATAGTGGACAATAGCTTAGAAGATGAGGTAACGTCGTCACTGAGTGCGTCCAACCTTGCCCTAACCCTTTCAAGCTCGTCAACAACAGAGGGCAAACCAGATATTTCCGGTTTCAGAGCTCCGACGTCTCTTTCCAGGGCTCCCACACGGTCGATTAATCCCAATAACTGTTTGACATTGGAAAGGCAATCCTTACAGTAAAAAGGCAATGACCTTTTATTCAACAGAACAGCCCTTATTTCAGTAGCGCTAATATCACAGCAACCCTGACACACCACGTTCTTACAGTGATCGCAAGGGTAGCCAAAAACATCTTCATTTCTTTTTGGTTCCTTGTTTGTAACAACAGTCTTGCACTTATAACATGAGCCCGTCATTATTCAACAGCAAAAGCCGTATTATTGGCGTTAAGATACCAAACTAATAGTCGCCAAATCAGTAAAACAAAAAAAAGAGAGATAAAAGAACATAAATATTTTTGAGGTGAAATTTCTTTGGCCGCTCTGTACCTGGAGAGGAAACTAGTGAAGGTGTTACACGGACGCGAATCTTACATGCAATATATCCAATATGGCGAGGCGATATAGAGTTTTATTCTGTTTTGTAAGGATGAATTTTCACACCTGGTGTGTGGTTCACAAGGACCATCATTTTTAAAGTGAAACTTCTTTAAGCACGCTGCATGTTACAATACCTCTCATGAAGAGTAGGCTGGTGAACATGTTAGGCGGACGCGAATATCTGTCTAATCCCAATGAATAAATATTACACACACACATAACGAAAAGGTTATTGCTTTGCTAAATCTATTTGATTGAAAATCATAATAATCGAATGGAAGTTGATAGTGTAAGTCTTACTTCAGAACATATACAAAAAATTAGACAAATTATGGGAATGAGGTAATAAAAGTAAATAATTATATATTAATCATTGATGACTCAAATGATAATGTATTAGGTAATTAATGAAAAAATAGGTTGAATAAAGCACCCAAAACTTCTGCAGAACGTGTTCGAGAATTCAGAGCACGAAAAGCACTGCTCAAACAGCAAAATAAGACGCAACTGAAAGCAGATTCATTAGACAAAATATCTACAGAAGAGATTCAAAGCGCTGCTTCATCAAAATAAATATAACTAATAAAATAAGCATATCTGCAGAAGCAACAAGAGCATGGAGTGATGAAGTAGAAAGGACCAATGGATTACCAAGGCAACAGATGAACACTGCAGCTGAACACATGCGAGAAAACAGAGATTTAATAAAAGCTTAAATATTGTTACGTTTTTCCCGTGGGTTCTTAACAGAAGTACAACTTTGCTAT
>MU187964.1:0-15708 GCA_016904865.1 Pissodes strobi | reverse complement strand
GTATTCCAAGGCCACTCTATATGATCTCGACGAGGCCATCGAGATAAGTCCAGCTATCCCGTAACTTCGCGGCGGGCCGGTCGATGATTCATACAGACAGAGAAGCGAGGGGCGCGGCGAGGCGGCTAGTTCTATAGGGTAGCACAAAAACGTTCGGATGGTTGTTAGTCGTGACAATATTTTTGAAGTGAAGCTTATATAGCTGTACCTGGAGAATAAGCTGACAAACGTGTTACATACGAAATGTGTAATACGGCGAAGCAATCGAAAGCAAAGATTTATTATTGTTTGTTCGAATGAAATGAAAACCTTTTTAGCCGCGGTGCATATTACCCTGCTGGGCGCTCTATTTGGAAAGTAAGCTGGTCTACGTGGGCGCGGACGCGCTAAGTGGGAGCAGACGTTACAAAACATAACATTGTGTATGTGTAGTACAGGCAACCGAAATTACAGAGGGAGATTTTCCCGAGTAGATATGCTATGGGGTTTGTGCGGCAATTTTGCCCACTTTTACATGTGAATCTACATAAGAAAATCTAAGGTCCATTCTGGTTTTCAAAGTCATCGATCTCAGGATCGACGCCGCCGACTTGGGCTATCGCATATTTAAGGCACCTGATCTTAATCCCGAATTTTGTTCGCGCCATAAGTTCCTGCCTCTGACGTCACCGCCAAGGACTAGGCCATCATTTTAACTGTTTCGGTTAATGTAGGATATCTTCATGGATTTATGCCAGTTTTCGTTTACTGATGATCATCCTCTGGCATTTAACCTCCAGATGTCGATATCTCTGCAACGGAGCCTCGGACCGAAAATCTGACAAGCTTTATGACAAAAAAATGAGAAGAATTGAAAAAACATAAAAAAATGTTCGGAAAATCGATAAAAGTATTACAAACCGCAATAAGAAAAAAACTAATAAAAAATTAAAACCAAAAGATTGTTCAGAAAGTTAATAAAAGATAATAGCCTAATAAGAAAAAAAAAGAATAAAAAAATATATTGTTAGGAAGTTAATAAGAGTACTATAAGCCGAAATAAAGAAAAAAATTAGTAAAAAAAGTTATAAAAACGCGGTTCTTGGCGAAAAAAAAATCAGAAACATTAAAAAAAAGTCGAAACCGGGGGCAAAAGGCAAAAAAAAAAGCTAAAAAAATAATAAAACTCAATTCCTTATATCTCGTTCAGAAATTTTACTTCAACTGTGTGCTTATAAAGGGGAGGCACATAATTTTTTTTTTAATATTAATCTCGTGTGAAGTTTTCACTTTTGTCGTGTGTTTTTTTTTCATATCAAGACTAGTTAAAATATACATGGTGCTCCACTCATGATGGGCGCAGGTAATTTATTCTTTTTTTGCAGCTTTCTTTCATCTTTGAAAGGCGTTTATGGATTCATGAAAAAACATCCCTTCTAAGAGTAGAGATCTAGAGAAACAATATTTTAATTTAGGTACAATACCGAAAGATTTAGATCTACTAGTTAATTGTATAGCACTTAATTAAACGATAACATTGCTCGATTTCTAAAATCAAGCGAAACATTGATTTAAATTCTAAAATATTCCGATTCCCGGGCGCTCGAACGGATAAAACATTTAACAAAAACTCATCAGAACTGCTGGATAATGCATCTAAAATCAAAACCGTGTTTTCGTAATTTTTGAATCCGCTATAGCATAGTTTATTTAATATGATTTCAGTTTTAATGCAGTATTTTTACGTATTGAATTCTTATCACCATCTGGAATAAACTCATTTAGGTATGGAATTTTTGTACCCAAGAGTATCTTCAATTATTGGTTTGGCAACGTCAGCATTATCAAATAGTCATGTAAATTTAATTTATATCATTACTTTTGAACTCATTCGATAACATATTATTTTTAACATAGCTTGAGAACATAATAGGAGGAACTAAAAGACATATTCGAAATCATACACTTAAGGACATGTATTTAAAATACATTTTATTCTACTATGAACATCGTCCAGGTACTTAAATTAAATGACAATTTGGAATTTTGGTCTTTAAATTTTGCGAGACGGACATTAAACTAATTCTCAGTAGACGATGGCCTGAAAAGCGGACTTTACAAAATATATAAAAGCAAAGCTCCCTGAAAGATATAAAAGAAAATGTGTTTAATCAGGATATAGGTAATCCGCTGGGAAAAGAGAAGTAATTTTTTATACGCTTGATTCCTGTTATGTTCCCATAGTCAACATTACGCGCGGGATAGGAGCAAGTTATAGTGTTTTTATATTAAGTTCAACATACTTGTACGTCTAAGTCATTTTCGCAGCAAATAAACATACCATTGGTATATTTCCTTTTGTAGTTCAATTTGGAAGCTTTTTTAGCGCATTCAGTACACTTTTTCAAATCAGTGAGTAGTCTAATCTACAGACTGTTGGATTAGAGATAACATTTTAAGCTTAATTAGAGTTATTAAAACCACTCTGCAACTAGAAGATAACATAATTTAATGGTATCTACCCATATAGACTATTTTAAAATATAAGTTTTTTCTTTATGAATATTAAATTCATGAATACATTGTTTAAATACTGTTTAATATTTACCTCTATTCAACATGTTAGGTTACTAAAGAGGGATATATAGGTGTGTGAAACCTCTATTCCATATGACCCATCCCAAGTCCAGTAGGTAAAAATCCTTCAGTGAAGAAAATTAGGTTTCTTGTGACTAATTCATCAAAAGTACACACAGGTAACTAAAGATAAGGTATACAAGGACCTATTTATGTGGTTTTTGCTCAAAATCCCATAAAGATGGTCTGTAAAATTACAGATGCGGAGCTATTAACCACTCCTACCAAATGACCGTCGAAAAGTGACATGGCCGTGTCCCATCCACCTCGACCTTGAAAACATCTAAGAGTAGAGTAGTTAATTTGGCATGGATTTAGACAACACTTGGGGGCAGCCGACAGTTAATGATTTTTGGCGATCCGATTTTTCGTTTCCGACTCATTACATCAAATATAGGATTTTCCAAAATTCTGCGGCGATATACGATAACTGTAAAAAAAATAATCTTGATGGCATTTCTGGACATATTTTTTGACAATCTTGAAATTGACGAGAATCAAAAATTGGCGAGTATTTTTTGGGAGTGTATATTTTTGGAAAAGAGGTCAATTTGAGTCGTTCTTGTGCCGAAAAAGTCGCAAGGATGTAACATTCTGATTTGGCCAGTGTCAAATATTTTTAAATTTCATTTTATACGCAGCATTTAGCAAAAAAAATGCATTTTGCGGTAAGAATTATTGAAAAGAGGTCAATACTCATCGGTTAATTAATTCTTAATTTATTGATTCGATTTGCTCTCAATAAGCTTTTGCTGCATTTATCAATGTAAATTAATTTTATTCTAAATATAGGTTAACGATATATTTATACTAGCTTTTATAACACTTATTAGGATAGCTTTGCTTAATTTATATTACATTACCGTAGAACGGCCGGTTTATATTTTTAAGAATTCTGTTAATAAAACCCGCTTTGCGCTTCATTAGATTCGTCAAATTCATATATTATTTTCGATTTGAATATTTCATAACTTTTTGTGATCCCGGTTGCCTCACTCCAATCACCGGCTGGTCATTTCTGAGTTCTTTTTGGGACCTATTTTCTCTATTTTTTTTCCACTCGGCATGCTGCAATGTTCGCAATATTCGGTTGGTTCTGTCGATGGCATTGGGTAGTAGGAATGGGCTATTTCCTATAATTGCTGCTCTCGATTTCGATTTTTAAAATTTTATCACTTCGGGGTACATTTTCGGGTATTTCTTGAACCCTTTAGGTTAAGTGTGGCTCCCGCTGTCATTCTACCCTAATAACAAACGAGAACTCAGTCGTTTATTATCTTAGAATTATTCCTTGTATCGAATCACTCGGCATGTTTCAGCCCATCACTACTTGCTGATCTGCCGTAGGTTTTGATCTCGTAGAAGGAAAAAGACAAATTGACGGAAACGAATGAAGAGTCCTTCTAAGAATACCTTTCGAGGCGAAAATAAGGTTTGCTGTTAGTGTAGTCATAGAGACTCCACATTTAGTATTGTGATTTAATACTAACCATTCTTTGGGGATATATTGTGGTTTCTTTTTGTGTTTTGACACGACCGATCTATCGGGATATAACTGCTGCACTAGGTAAGCATTTTCTCTGGAATTAATTTTTTTCCCTATTTCTTGTGAAGCACGCGGACGACGTCATGACGCTAATGGTATTTTCCTTATTTCTAGAGGCTTTCCGAGTAGTATAAGACCGAGACCGTCGAATCTCCATTAACCCTCACACACTAACGAGGTAATTATTGCCACTGTTTTTGTTGCCTAAATTACTGATTTAATTTCTTTATCTGTGTTAGCCTTTTTTGTGCATAGTCCACCATTTGCTTTACGTCCCATGTGATATCTTATCTACTCCATTTTATCAAATCTGAATTTTTATTTTAATATAAGTTTAATTTTGATCATATGGGAAATCAATCACCTGGCTACAGATCCTAGCTCCAGGCGACACTAGAGCTAATTTTAACACCGAGCTATCGAGTCCTCGGCTAATTTTTCCTTCAGGGCTATCGAGTAGCAGTACCTCAGTTACCTACAGGTGTCCGGCACCTCCACCAGAGTTCGACAACCACATCTGGGTATCGTCTTTAGTTCATTTATTCGTTTGTTTATCTGACCGATTAATATAATCGCTCTTAACTTTCCCGTTTTTTAATACAAATCAAGCATTGACCGCCAAGCTCTAAGATAGCTCTCATTAATTGTATTTTTCATTTATTCACTTGTTTATCTGACCGATTAATATAATTCCTCTGAATTTTCTCTCTTTTTAATATAAATCAAGCATTGACAGTCGGGCTTTAAGACAGTTTCGATAATTTTATTATTTTCATTCCTTTATTGGGTCCATTGATTTAATTATTGTGGCCATTTAACAATACTTATTATTGCTACATGTATAATTGGTGCAGCAACCAGCGCACGCATACATATATGTAATTAGCTTAGGTAAAATCAAAGTGATCACTTCGGATTGGAGTATTTAGTGCATTTAGCTGTAAGGCATACAGTACCGAATGTTAACAACAGAATTGATCTCCGTACAATCTCCATATTGTACTCTATTTACCAATTTCTTTAATAGTCATTAGACATTCCTTGGTCTATAAAATTGCAAATTTTACTGTAGGATTGTTGCTGTGTTAAAAAAAAGAACTTAGTAGCAAATATATTGCTCCTTAAATTTTAGATTGTGTTTTCTTCATTAGGTTAGGGATTGAGTTTCTATGTATGATAAGCTTGCCTAGCAACCCCGTACTAACCCTAACTAACCCAAACTAATACCAGCGGAGCTTTTTCAATTTAGTTAGGAAAAACTGGTGGCGCTCTACGACCTCACTACCGGGGCCGGGCATATGTAAACACGACTCTCCGGTGCTAGGTTTGTTTTTAAATAGAGTCTTTACTTTTGACTTCAATAAGAAAAACGTGTTGCAAGGATTGAACAAACCGGAATTTTCCAGAAGAAAAACTCTCTAAAAGCTTTTCTGTTTCCAAATTGTAAGGATATGGATTTTTAAGGCAAAATAAAAAAACATCGATTTCTACACCAAAAAAAAAATCAAGTTTTTATTTTTTTCAACAAAAATATTTTTTTTATATAGAAAAGCTGATCACTTGCAGTCTACTAATTTTTATTCAGAACCTTCACTTTAGAATTAGAAGAAACGGAGAGTAAATTAAATTAAGTTAAAATTAAGGAAATTTACTATTCACGATGCGTAGGTCAAAACGAACTGTCTACAAAGCGTACAAATTAGGTCATAACTAAATTGCCGGAGAGTAGGCGGGGTTTATTTATGTAAGGCGCCAGCAACTTGTAGACGGCACAAGTCAGAAAGTCCCCGAATTGGAAAATGGAGCTCGTCGTGGCGTAGGCTTCGCAAAAAAGTAAGATGAAAAATTAAATAAGTAAATCAGATGTGGCCGGCAATTACGTCAAATATAGATCAATTATTCAGCTTATTAATAATAATAAATAAACAATAAAACCAAATATTAAGTTAAGTCAAAAATCGATCCAATTTTACAACATTTTGTTGAAACTTCTGGTACCTAGTTAAGAAAAATGTCTCAAGTAAATGACGTCTGCTTCAAATTCCTTCATAATGTTTTAATAAAACATAAATGTCACCCTTTAAAAATACATCTAGTTCAAGTGTTAATAGAAGATGATTATGAGCGAATAATGGAATTTTTGTGATGTCAAGGTCCAAAATAACCAGTTTTTCAACTTTACGGTATTTGCAGATGAAAGATAAATGAAAATTCCCACTGGATGAAAGAAGGTGTTTAATGTTACCAGGTCTCCCACCCTAAATTTAAGTACTCTTGACAAAATGACGAAGGAACTAAAAACCCATGGTAAGTACAGAAAACTGCCACCTGACTAACCCAAACATTCTTAACAGTTTTGATAAAATCGCTAACGCATATCTGTATGGTATTTCTGGGCCGTTATATTTTATGCAGGGTGAGCTAGTGGAATTTGATAAACATTTTGTCATTTCGCATTTTGACGACATGGTACCACATAATATTTTGTTAATGGAAAATCGAAAAATCTGAAGCAAACAAAATTTCATTTATTAAAGGGAGGGGTTACGAGTACACGATACCAAAGATTCGAATATATACGACTGACAACGCCGAATTGGTGATTTCTGTTCTTCTGTTTGAAGAATCTACTTATATTAAACCTGCCATGTTAAAGTTTTCACTTCTGTCGTGTGGCCTTAAGAACACACCGATTTTTTTTTTAATTTTGTCACCCCCTGACACGAATCGTGAATTTCTTAAAACTTGAGAGTTCTGTTGGTTGCCTCCAAAACCTGTTGAATTAGTTTTAGCTACTTGTAATGATGACCAATGGCAAACTCAACCAGTTAAAGCGACTTTAAAAAAATCAGGTCCAGGAATTCCTTTCGCATTTAAGTAAATAGCCAAACTTCTCTGGGATCAGTATAGGACACTTAAGCGAGACTACTTGGACAGGACCGTTTAGGCGCGGAGACTTTATAGTGCGCGCGAGAAAATTGAACATTCATTATCAAAATTATTCAGCTTTACATGTTATTTAATTGAAATGAAACAGAATATAATTTCAAAATATAAAACACCACGCATGGCCCTCCATTTGCTTGGCTCGCTCCAAGGATGTAACCAACATTAACTATTGCAACACCATTTTCTTATTAATTGGAGCGAAAAGGATTTTAATTAAAACAAACCTAACACCGGAAAGTAATGTGTGCAATACCCGGCTCCAGGTGTGGAGTTCGTGGGCGCTACCAGTTCTGCCAGCTAATCTGGAAAAGCTTCACTCATATTATGCGGGTTTGTTAGGCACGTTTTATTAAACAATAAAACACAATCTTAAGTTACGGTTCGATCAATTGGCTTCTAGTTTTAACAGCAATCTTACAATGAAACTTAAATCAAACTCAAAAAAAGGAAGGACAACAAATAAGCTATTAAGTATTAAGGGTACAATATGGGGATTGTACAGAGACCAAATCTGTTGGTAAACTCGGTACTATATACCTTACACTTAAAAACTCTAAGCTCTACTATCTGAAGTGATCACTTGGGTTTACTTAAGATTAATACAGATATGTAATTCCAAATGTATCAATTAATAGCCGCACCAATAATCAATGCAGTAATAATGATATTATCAGTTAATAACGAAAACCACAATAACTAAATCAATCGGCCGGAAAATAAATGAATTAATAAAATTAATGAACGCTACCTTAAAGCTCGGCCAACAATGCTAGATTTATATTAAAAATAATATGAACGATACCACTTTAGATTCGAAGGTTTGCTGCTGAAAAAGCTGCAAACTCAGCAAGCCATCTGATCGAGACTGAGAGTCCTCCGCCCAAAAAGGTGAAAGTGAGTCAAAGGTGAAACCCTGTTGTGGGACCCGGTAGTGGAACCCGGCCGCAAAAACCCGGTCGTGAAACCTTGTAATGGCTTCTGGCCCCTATAGTTAAACCCTCTCTTGAGTTGGAGGGTTGCCTAGAGGATCAACTGCCTCGGTTTTATAAGCTGAGCTCGGAAAGCCTCTCGTGCAGTACGAATGTCCCGATAAATTGGTTGTGTCAAGCACTAATTAGCGACTCAATCCCAGATCCCCTAGGAGGGTAATATTAAACACGATACAAAAAGGTTAAGTCACTTAGAACTGCACTACGGCAAAACGTTCTTCTCTTCCCAATAGGCAATTCTAGAAAAACGATATCATCGGTTTCAATGAATTTGCCTTTGCCACTTCCACGGAATCCGAAAAAATGGTGGTGCCGAGAACACTTGTCGAAATGAAGAAATAGTCAATACCAGGAATACGTGTAAGATAATAAACTAGAACCAAGCGTTGTAAAACGACTGCGGAAGCAACAACTATTGAGCTGAAATTAAATTTTTCAATAAATAATAGGACATATTTGCAACACGTTTTTTTATAATTGAACCCCAATGATTTTTTTTCCCCAATTAATTAAAAAAAAAAATGAACCTAGCCCCGGAGAGTCGCGTTACAAAGCCCGGCCCCTGTCGTGGGGTCGTTTGAGCGCCACCCGTTCTAGCCAGCTAAACGGAAAAAGCTCGGCAGGTGTTGTACCGAGTGGCTAGATTCGCTCATAAAATTAACCGGTTCTTAATTTCGAACTATCAAAAAAAAATGAGAATAATTATGGCACTATAATCAACCAACTTAACCTATCAAGAAAACACAATCTAAAAATTTAATGAACACTATATTTGCTACTAAATCCCTTTTTTTGCAAACACAGCAACAATCTATCTGGAGAAAATGGTTATATTAAAAATGTGGTTGAGTAGACAAAAGAATCTTAAATGACTTAAAGTAATTAATGAAATAAACAGAGTACAATATGAAGATTGTACGTACAGAGACCAATTCAGTTGGAAAATCTCGGTTCTATATCACTAAATGCACTAAACACAAGTGATCACTTGGCGTGGACTAAGCTTCTTACAACTAGGTATGCGTGCGCTAATAGCTGCACTGATGGTGGTAATATGCCGCAATGAGCGGACACAATGATTAGATCAAAAAAATTTGAGAAGTTAATAAAAGCACCAGATCAGATTAAAACTATGGTTAGCTTGATTCATATGATAAAAAGATAAAATTCAGAGCAGTTCTATCTGCCGACTAATTAATGAAATGAAAAATTAATGAAAAGAATGAAGTTATCCAGCCGCTTGACTTTTAAAATGAGAAAACAACTCAAAGCAATTAGATTAACTGGTCCGATAAACCAGTGAATAAATGTAAATTAAATTAATTAAAATCAATGAGCTACCTCAATTCAATGTTTGATTTATATAAATAAAAGCAAACGAAGAGTAAACATAAGACACAAAACTTATACCCAAATCCCGTCGTCGACCTCTGTCGATGGCCTCTAGTGCGGAAACCACAAGTTAAGGCCCTTCGTCAGCCTTCCAGGGAACAAAGGTTGTGAACCTGCTTCCGGCCTTTTAGAGAACAAGTTGCAGTTCTTTAATTAAAGTTCTGGCCCAGCAGAAGAAATTGGTTCATCAAGTAAACCTGGCCCAGCAGAAGAAATTGGTTCATCACGTAAACTGCTGGCAGAAGAACCCTCAGACTCGGACTTGAGGGTGTATTAGAGGAGATTCGACGGTCTCGGTCTTATGGGACGAACGTCGAAGCCGCTAGTACAGCATGTAGAGCCCGAAAAATCGGTCGTGTTAAAACACAAACAGAAACTACACAATAAATCCCCTATCAAAGGGTTGTATTATCCCACAATACTCAAAACGTGCAGTTTCTCGCTATACTGGCAAACGTTCCCCAGGCGAGCAAACTAGAAAAGACCTCTCTAACGTTCCGTCTTCCGTCAATTTGCCTTAAATTAAATACGGCGACACAAGTAGTAATGGGCTGAAAACTTGACGAGTGATTCGATACAAGGAATAATTCTAAGAAAATAGACGCCTTAATTCTCGCTTATTATCATGATAAATGACGGCGGAAGCCACGAATAGTGAGCTAAAATTACATTCTTCCAGACAGCTAACAGAAATAATAAACCTTCAAAAATCTAAATCGAGAATGACAAACGCGCGATAGTTAGCCCATCCCTATTATTTGGCATAAACCTTACAAAAAACTGGTCAGCTGTACCGAACGAGAATATATTTAAAGCAGAGGTCCAAAAACGATCTCCGGAACATCAACCTAGGGTTCTCAAAAGGTAATAGAATATTCAAACTGAAATTAAATTATGGTTCAATAAGTCAAATGCAGCGTATTTGCAGGCTACCAGAATTCTTTAGAAATATAAATCGACTAGCTGGCTGTTTACGATAATATAATGCAAATCAAGCCAAGTTAACTTAATAATAAGATACATACATCGCTTATCAACTAAAATAAATAATCACAATGGATTTTAAAAGCTAATACGAATATATAGCTAATCTATACTTAAAATATAGTTAATTTTACATTAAGAAAAGAGGCAGTTACAAGCGAATTATTAAATTCAGAATTAATAAACCGATGAGTGCAAAATACAGCATAATTTTTCCCTAAATGCGGCATATAAATGAAATTTTAAAATTGGCAAAATCGAACTGTTACATATTCCTAAACGAAATCATAAATCCTTACAAATCCGAATGGACAGCAACCATTATGGAAAATAACCCATTACTAATATGCAAGGCTACCAATCGAATATTACAAAACTTACATCATGCCACTTGAAAAGATAGACATAAGGTAGAAATCCCAAATCTCATATGAATTTGACCGATCTAAGGAGGATCAAAGGTAGGTTATTAGCTCAGATCTTAAATACAGAACTGCAAGTAAACATAATTACTGTAATATAACTAAGCAAAGTTAAACTAATAACACAATATCTTATTTTAGTTGTTTGATAAACCTAAGAGCCAATAGATTATCCATTAAAATAAAGACAGTCACAAAGTGCTGGAGGACGAAACAAAGCAAGATCAAAATAGCAACTTACCGTCACAACAGTGTTATAAAAGCTAATACATATTATGTATTATTCATATGCATAATAAAATTAATTAATATTAATAAATGGTGCAACGGAAATTCCACTAAACTTATTAATAACAAATCAAATAAACGAATTTATAATTAGTTAACCAAAGAAGTTAATACTCAATATTTCTTACCACAAATAAAGAATCTTTTGTTGCTAATGGTAACATATGAAATAAAATTTATAATCTTTTATAGTGGCAAAATCAGACTGTTCCACTATCCCAAACTAGCCCAAGGTTTGACCAAAATCACAATACATATCATACCATCATATGCAATTACGAAATGAATCCCTAAAATCTATTGTATGTTTAGATTGCCTGTTTATAATATTTGGATATATTTTACTTTGAGAATAGAGTTATTCATATAATAATAAAATTTATGTTTAGAAAATAAAATGTGAAAAATGTGTATAATATTATTATATCGATAACATTTGTTTAAATTCCTCACGCCTCGAACCCAAAAGTATGGCGCCTTAGTGTCTCCACGCCCACATGGTCGCGTCCAAGTAGTAGCCCCAAATATCTAGCATTAATCTCAAGTCACTTGTGCGGTTATCAAGAAGTATTAAAAGTACCTGTCTGTTACCCTATTTTAATATTAAGCTTGTCAATTGCTTGCAAATTTAATCTCATTATTTACATATCAAGACGGCTGCCAGTTATATATCATTTATAACTATAATGGTGCAAAATTGTATAAATTTGGTCTGGCGGCTAAATACTAAAATCACTGTATTAAGCTCTTGCACTGTTTACTATATTCATTTCGTAAAATACATTGATTTTTGCGGAAGTAAAATATCTAACATAACCTTCTGAAATATGATGGTCATTTTGTTATATATTTAGACAAACGAAAAGGGAGATAATATGAAAGAGGGGGAGAGCGAGCGAAAGAGAGGAAGAGAGAGGGAGAGAGAGAGATTGATATGAAACTATAAAAGTATTTCATAGTAGCACCAAACGTGCTTTAATACTCGATATTTAGTTACTAATTATTTTATTTGTGAATATAAGATTACTTTTAAGATGCCATCCAAAGTTTTAGGAAAAGAGAGGTAAGAAGTGGTTGGAATTGGGCATTAATATTTAATTAACATGGCACAAATTGACTTATGTGTAGCCAAAGTTTTCGTGATCCCAAAACAACAACAAATTAAGTATTTAAGGGCTTAAAAGCTCCATAATTAGGGTCGTGTATCTCTGTGTTGCAAGGGTATACATTAAAAAGTTATATTAACTATGTATAGTAGCTAGTTACTGATTTTCAAACTTTTGACATCCTGACTTTATTTCAAGGTTTTAATATTCTGTAATTAGTATGATTATATCGCATATCAAACAATAGAAATTGTTACCTTGGAATTGATTGCCTTTGGCTCCACAAATGATTAAACTTGGCTTGAATTGTTATAGAGCCTCTTCGGCCCAGGCTCCAGGATGTAAACTGCACAATTGCAAGTTTAGTGACCCTGGAGCCTAGGCCGAAGAGGCTCTATAACAATTCAAGCCAAGTTTAATCATTTGTGGAGCCAAAGGCAATCAATTCCAAGGTAAAAATGAATCCTCCACAACAATATAGAACATATTTACATCAAATAGAAATTGTTTTAGCAATAATTATGTTATATACTTTGTATCGTTAATAATTATTATGATCTGCTGGTGCTATTGTAGGTGACACATTTGAATCAGTAGCTCATATATAAACTGTTGGATGCATGATATCGCACCATACAAAATAAAACTATTATTTAATAAGGTTTCCAGTCTCAACTCCAGGAGGAAATTAACATATTTAAATTATTGAAATAAAAACTGCTTTAAGCGAATTCAGCCCAATTTTTTCTGGGTATAATTTTCCTTTATTACGTCAAATGTGCGATTTGTCATTTGAATATAAATTTTACTTTGATACATCTTAACTGTCGAGAAAATTAATTAATTTTGATGAACACTTCTGGACACGTGTCCTTTTAACGAACTTCCGGGACCATATTGAAATCGGGAAAACATCAGAAAATGGCGAGTAATTTGTTGGGCGTGTATATTTTTGAAAAAGAGGTCACTTTAGGTCGAGAAGCTCTTTAAATCCTTCTTCATTTTAGAGATGTCCGGAAAATGGACTTTTGAAGGAAAATATGAAAACATCGATTTATGGGTCAAGAAAATGAAAGTTTTTATAGTTTTTTTGTCTCGAAAAATACTTACAACTTACATTACAACACACTCTTCTTTCCCGTCCAACGATTTTTCTTTCAGATATCACAAGAAACTTTAATTCAACTTTAAATATTTTTGAAGATCACACTATGTTGACTTGTGGCTAGATTTGCCACCTCAGTTTCAACTCAGAGTATGTTAAATCATCAATATATGCTAGAGGTGTCAAAATAGAAATGTTTAATCCCATATTATTAGAAATGAAATGGATGAAAATTTTTTGGAACATATACAGAGGGTATTCACAAAAAGCCACTTGTCCGATCCCTAAAAAGTGCCATTTTTATTAACAGATAATAAAAGATTCTAAAAAGCGTATAAAACACAAACTACCCTGCGCAAACCGGATCTCGATATATTTCTCCATTTTTCAGTTATGGGGTTTCAAAACCGCTCGAAATATAATGGGAAACATCCTGTACATTATCTTAAACAAATTAATGGATATAGCAAAGTTCATTATCAATTTGCTTTTTCATTGGAAATAGTTTCATTTTATTCCACGACAAGTGCAATGTAAACGCTTACAAATTGAAATTAAGTTGAAGTTCGAGGACGATACAACTCCCCATAGCTAGTGGAATTAGGTCAACCGCAGTAACATTTATGAATAATCTCTTATTTTTCTGTGGAAACGACAAGAACGCTGAATGCCCAAGTTTGATAAATTAATTTTCTCAGGCAGAATTTGTTGGCTACTGCAATTGACAAGTGACACAACATAAACTTATATTCAAATAAAAGGAAAAGAGGGTAGGTTTTTGGGGATTTAGGTTTTTAGCATTTGATTAATTTCCAAGGTATTTAAAATATATGAAATACAAATACAATTTATCGCCTCTTCTTTGTTTACTGGTTTAGCTACAGTTTAGTATCTCACATGACAAAGATAAGATTTAATGTTTGAAATTAAAGGACCACCGCAGTCGCCTTCGAAATGAAGGACTGTAGACTTGTTTCCTTGAGCGTTGCTCGATAAATTTCCATTCTTTACATTTCCATGCCATTTGGCGATAATTGACATGCTGGTGTATAGTTACGTTGTCGGTACCCTGATGAGCGATGTGATGGCTACTTCTTGTAGTTCACCGAGGGAACGAAACAACATTCCTCTACACCAAGCATACTTTTGGGATTTCACTCTTATTTTTTTTTTAATTTGGCAGGTACACTACAGAATTACAAAATATTCCAAATGCTACACAACATAATCATTATAAAGATATCCACTTTGCTGAAAATGTACATAAAATTTTAAAAGAACAATAACTATCTAGATAAGATCTTCATTTTAAAGCTCAAGATTGAACAGCCAAACAAATCACAATCATTAATATCATCATTATAGACCTTCACAAGTCGATCAGATATTCGTCTAAAACCATAATTTGTGCGATGTGGTCTCTCATAGAATAATTTTCTGTGGCGGGTAGATTTTGTTGTTATTTTGAAAAAGATATTAGATAAAAGCATACTGCTGTCAATGTGCCCGCTAATTAATTTAAATAGAAAAAATATCATTGCATTTTGTCTTCTTTTTTCCAAGGAATCCAAGCCCACCAACTGGGCTCTGACTTTATATGGAATATCTCTATAAGAAAATTATGCTTGTACAAAATAAATTTGCAAAACTTATTTTGTACATTTTCAAGCCGTTTAATGTGGAAGTTATAATAGGGTGACCACACCACACAGTTATATTCTAAAATACTATGAAGTAAACAATAATATAAGCTTTTTATGGCTTTAGTATCATTAATGTTATCGCAGTTTCTCCTAATAAAACCCAGCATTCTAAAGCCCTTCAAAATAATGTTATCAAGATGAGTGTTAAAAATCAATTCCTGGTCAAATGTAACACCCAGGTCATTTAAAGTAACAACTTCATCCAAGAAGTGATTATTCAAAATATAACTAGACCGAATAGGAACTTTCCGACGGTGAAAATTTACATTTTGTGGAATTTAGTCTTAAAAAGTTATTAAATGAAGGGTAAAGGCTGTATGCATGTACGAAACATAGCAATGAAACACCTTGTATATCATGCTAATTTTAATCCAAAAGGGATCATGAAGAGCGTAACAGAGCGCTTTCGGCCGCAGCCATCATCAGTGTTACTTGTCAGTAGACATAGGACATATCCATGGATCAAACACAACAAAAATCGACAATGATCGCAATTACATATCACACATTGTGCGTCAAATTATGAGAAATGGTTCACATAATTTAGATTAAAATAAAAGTTAAAATATATGAAAATACAGCAAAAGCATGGTACAAAGACTCGTGCT
>MU187963.1:556-68322 GCA_016904865.1 Pissodes strobi | reverse complement strand
GGAAGTCTAAGTATATTTTGATTCTTGCTAGGGTCAACCTCAACCTCAACCGCCTCTTTCTACTGTCCATTTTTGAACATAGGCGTCCCTCATATGCTTCCATCTTGATCTGTTTTGTGCTACTCTTGTCCAATTTAATCCTGCTGTCATTTTCAAGTCATCGGTCCAGCGCATTGGCGGTCTTCCTCTGTCCCTTTTTCCCAGATATGGTCTCCAATGTAGTAGGGTGTTTGTCCACCTATCCTCCTTACATCTCGCTATATGGCCCGCATAATTCCATTTCTGTTTTGCAATTGTTTTAGCTGCATCTTGCACTTTGGTAGTGTCTCGGATCCATTTATTTTTCTTTTTATCTTTCAATGATATGCCCAACATTTGTCTCTCCATTGAGCGTTGAGTAACTGCTATTTTTTCCATTGATAGTTTTGTTAAGGTCCATGTTTGGCATCCATATATAAGAACGGGCAGAATATATTGATTGAATAAACGTGATCTAAGGTGCAGTGGCATTCTTAAAATGCTTCCGAGCCTTCCAAATGCCGCACATGCTAGCCGTCTCCTGCGATAGATATCGCTGGTTTGATTTTTTTTTGCCCCTCTTTAGTTGATGTCCGAGGTAAATATAGCTATCGACGTTTTCAATATGGTGATTGTTGATAACTATCTGGGGATCTTCTGTACCCAGGATTTTAGTTTTGTTTAGGTTCATTTGTAATCCTATCTTTTTTATTGTTTCGTTGAATTCATCTAACATTTCTTTCAGATCTTCCGAATTTTCTGCGATAAGAACTACATCATCCGCGAATCGTAGGTGGTTCAGGCGCCTTCCATTTATCACTATACCTTTGTCTTGTCATTGAAGATGCCTAAAAGCCTCTTCAAGAGCCAGGTTGAATAGTTTCGGGGATATAGTATCTCCCTGCCGGATTCCTCTTTGGATATTTATTTTGTTTGTGTTTTGGTGTAATTTGATGGTGGATGTTGCATTCTCGTATATGTATTTGATTAGCTGAGCGTATCTATGATCTATTCGTGCGTTTCTTAGGCTGTTCATAATTATCCAGTGTTCTACCGAGTCGAAGGCCTTGCGAAAATCTACGAATGCCAGACAGATATTTATATTATATTCTGTTGTCTTTTCCGATAATAATCGCATAGTTAGGAGATGATCAGAAGTGCTATAGTTTTTTCTAAATGCGGCTTGCTCTACAGGTTGATATTCGTCTAATTTGTTGGTCAGTCTATTTGTTATTACCTTTGTGAAGAGTTTGTAGATTTGTGAGAGCAGGCTAATTGGCCTGTAGTTATCTAAATTTGCTTTGTCTCCTTTTTTATATAATAGGACTACAATCGCATTATTCCATGAATTTGGTATTTTTCCTTTTTTCAGGCATTCGTTAAATAGTTTACATAGTTCCTTGATGATATTTTCTCCTCCTTCTTTGATTAGTTCAATCGTTATGCCGTCTTCTCCCGATGCTTTATTGTTTTTCATTGTACTTAATGCTAGCTCTACTTCTTGTTCATCTATATCCCGTATATCTTCGGATCCGACGTTTAAGACCTTTTTTGTATTTGCTGTGAATTCAGGGCTTTCGTCGAATTTGGAGGTATATATTTCTCTATAGAATGCCTCTGTTATTTCTAGTATTTTTTGTGTCCCTTGTTTCTGTTCCGTCTTTATCTTTCACACATATGAGTTGTTGTCGTCCTTCTATTTTTCTTGTGCATTTCAGTTCTTTGTTTTCTTCTATTGATTTTTCTATTTGGTTTTCTCAGTATTTTTGGATATCTTTTCTTATTAGTTGTCTTGCTTCTTTGGCGGCTTTTCTGTATTCTTGTGTTTGATTTTCTCTGGATAGTTTATTTCTGTATTCTATTTTTTCTCTAATTTGTTTGCTAAGTTTTTCGGTTTTAGTCTTTTCTTTTTTGGCTATTTTTTGGGCAGGGTACCTAGGATTATACAGCAAAAATCTATCTCGACTTTTACAGATAAGGCAAGCAATCTCGTCGATATATAGGCAAGCAAGAGTCATTATTTTCTCACGAAAAAATAGAGGGCGCCATGAATCAAGAGGTCCAGCCTTACAAATATACTGGATAGCTCTTTTTTGAATAATTAGCGGCATTTGTATTAGGTAACTGCTTGCATTTTCCCAGAAGGGTATTCCTTAACGAAGATGCGATTCAAAGAGAGCAAAATACACCATCCTGCCAATATAATCTGACCCAAGCTCCTGAACAGTCACCCTGATCGCAAAACAGGCAGAAGATAGTGAATTGGCTAATGAGTATCGAACCTGAGATTATTATTTATGATAATGCCAAGGAATTTGCTTTGAGATATATATACAATCGGAGAGTTACCCACTGACATATGCATTAAATTGCGAAGGATATGAATTTTGATTTTGTAGGATTTAAAGTCAACTGCTTGGAATCGCACCATAATTTCACTCTCTCAAGATATAATAGGATCATGAACATGTCACAAAATGGATGTACCATCTGCATAGATGGTGAATGTACTACTAATGCGAAGCCCTGCAAGATCATTGATGTAAATCATAAATAAAGTAGGACCCTTGGTAGGACCCAAGAGAACTCCCCATCCAATGAATTGTTAATCAGAGCATGTAGGCTCTATGATGGCACGCTGGCGACGACCCGTAAGGAAAGAAGAAAGCCGGGACATAGTCTGCCTGTAAAGCCATAACGTTTGAACTTCTGAAGTAGAATATCAGGTCTGACGCAGTCAAAAGCCTTTGACAAGTCACAAAAGGTAACAGCCGAAGCTCCATCCTCATTCATCTGAGTGTATAATTGCTGCAATATATGATACACAGCATCATTGATAATGATTTTGTCCCGGAAACCAATTTGATGTTTGCTTAGAATCCGGTTTGAATAAATAAACGAAAGCATACGTGTCTTTACCAGCTTTTCAATGACTTTTGATAAAGTGGATAGGAGAGAGATTGGCATTGATAAAGTATTCTGTCAAATTAAATCAAAGTGGCATTGCCGACATAACTTAGTACAAAGTAGTAAGGTTTTAAGGCTTTATTGTCCAAAAAATATTACACATAACATTTCTTATTAACAAAGCTTTAAAAAATATATAAAGAATGTAGAACAAAACGAAACAAAATCAAAAAAGGAAAAATAACATACCAGAAAACCATAAGGGTGGGGAATTAAAACATAATAAGTGGCAAATATTACCTCTGAAATATACATTTCACAGTACCCACATCAGCACAATAAAAAATTGTGGCCATTTATCTCAATAAAATGTTAACTCTTTAATTGAGAAACACACGTCATAACTTAAAAATAGAATATAATGAACTTTTTACTTCTGCTCGAAAAATTCGTCAATAGAATAGAAGGGTCTCTCTCCAATAAAGAGCATTTCAAAGTTTTGCGAAAGGCTTTTAAGTTTTGAATATTTCTAATCAGCAGATCAATGTGATTGTATATCTTGATGCCACTGTAAATCAAGGAAATTCTAACAAGGCTGGAATGTGTACAATATACCGGCTGAGGATTGGGAAATTGATACTTATTGAACTTATTCTTATGAATTAGGCAAGTCATACCAAGAATAAATAATGATGGAAGGGTCAGAATAGAGTGCTTTATAAAGAGGTTTACAGGGGTTCTTGGATGCACATTACATAGATTCCGAACAGCTCTCTTCTGCAGAATGAAGACAGATTGGAACAGATATCGGGAGCAAGCTCCCCAAAATGGCAAGGCATATCTGAGATGTGACTCAACAAGGGCGTAATATTATCCGACAAGCTCCCGAAAGGTAGCTCGAACATAAAACAGGCGGACCTTTGGTTCAACTTAATGATATGAGGATAGAAAATTTGATTTTCGTCAATATACAGACCTAGAAACTTAAACGAGTTGACTGAGACGATTCAAATAATCCAAAGTACACTGTTCGAGCTGTTGCCTGTCCAAGTTCTTCCCTGATTGACCTTATAGCAAAGCACTCTGAAGACAGCCTTCCACTCAACAGCATAATGTGCTTCTCAAAACGAAGATCGTCATCAATGGACAGTCTTTAGAATTTTGTCACTCCCTCCGCCCTTAGTGGATCACTTTCCAGTTGCAACCTTCGCATGTCGCATCACGTTTGTCTTTCCGGCATTGAATGTAAGACGGTTTGAGTCGCACCACTTTTTGATTGCAAGAAGGTCCGCAGCTATATTCTCTTTCAGTTGTTCGGGATTATGCCACACGATAGAGGTATCGGCAACAAAAAGCGTAAATTCTCCCGAAATGTTAATTTGAACCAAATCATTGACATAGATCAGAAATAGAAGGGGTCCCAAAACTGATCCCAGTGGAACGCCGCAGGTAACACCCAAAGATAGTGACCTCTGGTCATATGTAACCACTGACTGACTCCGACCTCCAAGGTACGATAGGAATCAAGCAAGACTAGGGCACCTAAATCCATATTTTTCAAACTTCATGAGCAGTATCCGATGGTCGACGCAGTCAAACGCCTTGGAAAGGTCACAAAACACTGCAGCCACTGCCTGTCCCTGATTCATATAGGTATATACTCTCTCCAGGAAGCTGAAGATGGCATCGTGGGTTCCTTTTGAGCTCTGGAATCCAAATTGATAAGAAAAAGGTAGGGCACGTGACTTAAGGTAATTAAGGTACAATTTTTTCAATGGTCTTTGCCAGGGTGGATAAAAGGGAAATGGGGCGATAGTTGGATGGTTCTTCCAAGTCTCCACCCTTATACAATGGTATAACTATCGCAGACCTCAAACAAGCAGGCAACACTCCTCTGGACCAGGAGTCATTGATTGCTCATGCTAAGGCCTCCAAAGCATTGTCCGATAACCTCAAAAGTACCTCGGCTGAGATTCCATCCTCTCCGCAGGATTTCTTGTTCTTAATTCCCAGAAGAGCATCTCTAACTTCTGCAGCATGAATGGGGAGGAAACCGACTGATTGTGGCACAGACACATTTGTCATGTAAGAGATAGGTGATCCGATCGAGGCAGTTTCTGAGTCAAGCTCTCAGTTATAGCGCAATAAAAGCTGTTTAGTGTGTTGGGATCAACGTGGGCATTTTCGCTGTTGTGCCCCGATTTAGCACGCAGTTCATTAATTATAGACCAGCTCTCTCCCTCTGCTTGTTATTAGCTCTTGTAAGTCTGCTTTGATAGTAAAGCTCCTTAGCAGTCTTTATAAGTTTCCGACATACTTTGCGATATCCATTACAGTATGCAACAATGTAATCATTGCAACAGAATTTCTTCATTTAGTTGAGCGCACGCAGATTAGCTCCAGACAGCCTTAAGCCTTGAGTAAGTCATGGTTTACGTTTCTGGGTTTGTGCTTAATCCAACGCAATGGAAAGGCTCGGTTGAAGACATTAAGCAAGATTGAATGAAACGAAGTAATTGATTCCTGGGACAGACGCACACCTAACCAGTCCATATTAAAACCAAGTTGGCTAAACTTACCAAAGGTAGATGTGCTAAGGATCCTACCCCGTTTACCGTATGTTTGTCTCCCAGTCAAAGCCGTGAATGTACAGCCAACCGCCTCGTGATCAGAGAGACCTGCACTCAACACTAAACAGGTAGACTTTCCACTACCCTGACAGATATTCCATCGTCAGTCGCAGCCTATTTGTTTTTGATGGAATTTATGCTTTTTCTGATTTTATAGGGGCTAGTTGGAGTAAAAACATTTAGTGTATCAGTCACATTCACACTAGACATATATATTAGTGAGTCTGTGACTGGTCTTTAGTTAGACCATTGCCAATCGAGCAGTAATAATCGTTTATTAGTAATTTCATTGACAATAGTCCATAATTCGCTTTGTTTATTTTTAGAATCAGAAAAAAGTTTATAATAATAAAGGCTTTTAGCCTCGCGAATGACCATCCTGTAGCCTGTAGGTTTTCCTGTATAAGGCGTAATAGGACTGGAGCAACATGTCCGTATATTACAGGGTATTAAAACTTTTCTATTTTACGGTTAGTTTCAGGGGGAAAATACAAGATACTTCTTTTGTTGTAAATTGTCGCTTATATGTATTAATTTCCTCTCTCTGCTGGGTAGTAAATCATTCATTCTTACGTAAAAGTAGCCTTGAAAGACTGCCGTATCTATTAAAGATAATAACAAATAACTCATTATAGAAACATATCCGACAAAACAGCCCTGATCGACCGAGTATATTTTATATAACGAAAAAATACCACATAAATTACGTTATTTATAACCAGTTTTAGTACTATTATTGTACTCGGAAGTAGCATATACCAGAATATAAAGAAAGGCCTTTATGCCACCGCGACTTCAAATATTTCTTACAAGGAATCCTGCAGCTTCCACACCTATGGCAACATTGCCATTAAGGTGATACCTGGATACCTCAAAGTCACGACAGGCTGTGTCCGGCTAAAGAAAGTTATGACGATTAGAGCTTTGTAAGTCTACAATGTGCTGATCGTGTAAAATATTCAAAATACTTAAAAGAAATTTCATTCATTCGTATTCAATAACGTAATTTTCACAACAATGGGTCCGCATCCTAAACGTATTTCGAGTAAATGAAATATTCTGTCTGGCTCGAACAGCGACCCACTAATCAAAAATCCACAAATACGATTTCGCGATTCAGCCGGAGAAAAATTACACCAATTAACGTCTACATACTAATCAATAGGAAACCTAAAAAAAAAACGATAAATTCATTTGAAACCAAGGCGTACGAACGGTTTCAATGCAGCTCCAACCTTGACTTTCTAATGAACATGTACGTTTGTTTGTGGTCAGAGGTATTTACACTTTTTCTTTTGGGTTTGCATAACGCGATCGGACATACTTATGTGTGTACTTTGCTAAGTTAAGTCAATTTCCACGGTAGGTGTAGTGGGCTTAAACGCTATTTTGGTTGGTACACACCAAAGTAAATATATCAACAGCAGGCCATTTGATATAATTAGTTCCCTTTTGAATTAGGTTAGGTGACAACACTGTGCCCTAAGCATGATATAACGCGATATCGGGAACAGTTGAATGAAATTTTACATAAATAATTATCCAAGAATCTAAATAATTTTTTGCGATTGCAGACTATGCAGACAACGTAACGTAAATGTCATCAGAAAAAAGAATTAAACGCTTCACGGTCGCTTACTAAAAGTCAACACAGATTAAAGGCTTTAATCCTAATTACGGACAAAATACAAAACGCTCAGTCAGCGTACCAAGAAATTATGTAAAAACGACAATAGCTTCGACTGAGCATAAACGAACGTTATGTAAAAAATCTTCGACCGGAATATTTTCTTTTTGTACCTCTAGACTTGAATAATACCAAAATTTTGTGACACCTATTTAGGTAGCCTATTTCCGTTGTTAATTTCCTGCTGTTGGTAACACTGGAATAAATGGTGTCTGTCAATGTGTCATTTTGATTGCAGCACGTCAAATTAAAAAAACAATTTTAGTATAATGCGGTAAAAAATAAACTTTTCTTTATTTTCTAATGTCAATCAAGACAGCCCAATATGATGAATCCCACCGGCGAACCAACGAAACTTTAGCAGAACTTAACCTATCAACTAATTTCAGCAATAATTATCAATAATATCACTTATTATTTTTCGATTTGTTATTGGCAGCCCTGAAATGGCGTCATTTTTGAGTTTACATGCACCAAATTTGAATTATTAACTTCCTTGTTAGCATATTCAGAGTATTTTCAGTTCAAACATGCTAAGCTATATATATTTACAAACTCTCGCATTATATAATATGATATCTCATATTAGCAGCGTTCTAAGATCCTTTACACAAATAGTGCACTATATAAAACTCGGCCTTTCCTATTGGTCAATCCGCATGGCCCTCCGCTCGCTTCGCCCGCTACGGGGGCTCAAGAAAAGGAAACTAACCAGGTGCTAACCGAAACTACCCCAAGACATGCCCAAAATCAAGAAAAAACTGTTTAGAAACATAATCTTAAAGAAAAAAATAAAAAATAGCAACGGGGTTCGAACCTCGGCCGTCCAGGTGAGACCCAGCTGTATAAACCTCTACACCACGAGAGACCTTGACAGAAACCGATTGCATCATGCAGACATATCGTAATACGAGATGGATCGACCAATAGGAGAGGTCGATTTTTACATAGTGCATTATTTGTGTAAAGGCTCTTTAAATGCATATTAGCATATGAAGATTTTTTCGCTCTGCTATTGGCAGCAGTGGACTTGCGTCCTTTGTTCAATGCATTTAGGGCTAGACGTAGCACGGCACCTAATGAGCCTTCAGTTTACCGACGTCTTTGCGGTGCAATGAATTTTCTGGAAGTGCTCTGGTGCTTCAGTAGTTAGATGTTGGGCCTGTAGTATGGCGCAGCCCGGGGTTCAATTCCTGTCATTTTTTTATTTTCTTTTATAAGGTTATGCTTGTAAAAAATATATTTGTTTCATTTTGGGCATGCCTTGGGTTAGTCTTGAATAGTCTTTCTTCTTTGGTCTCCGTAGCGAGCGGAGGGTCATGTGTGAAGTGAAATAATACATTAGGTGCCGTGCTAGACCTAGCTCCAATTGTTCAATGTGTATTCTGAATATTTGGAGAACCATTTCTAAGAACAACTGACATTTATTTAAAGAAATACATATCTTTGGAAGTAAAAGAGAATATTATATCCTAATAGCGACATTAACTAGACTCATTATTTCTTGTTCGCTCGTACGAGGGACCTCGTTCACTCTCGCTCCGCATTCAACCGTAAATAGCGCTAGTCATAAAAACATGTGTCTAGGGCCCCTACTAAATGTTCGATGCGAAAGCCGTGCATGCGCAATGGCAAAACGAGAGTAGGTATTATGGCTTTGCATGGTCCTCCGCTGGCTACGGGGACGCAGTCAACAAGAACTAACCCAAAGCTTACCCAAAATTAAGAAAAAAAAGGAAATTAATTAAAAAAAACACACAGAAATGAAAAGCAGGACGTCTAACTACTACACGAACATAATGGCTTGCTTACAGCTTGTCAGTTTGGTTTCAACAAGGACAGAAATACAACTTTAGGCATAGTTGACTTGGTGTCTTGTGTGCTGGAGTCATTTGATAAGATGGAGTATACTGCTTCCCTCTTCTGCGACCTTAGTAAGGCCGTCGACTGCGTCGATCATGTAATTTTCATCCGGAAGTTACGAGAGTATAATTTTGACCATGATAGTTTGACCTTATTGAGCTCATATCTGTCTGAAAGAACCCAGGCAGTGACGGTGCAAGACGTGAAATCGGCAGAGAGTGATACTATTATTGGGGTCCCACAGGGTTGTATTCTGGGCCCAATTCTCTTCTCAGCATATATAAACGACCTACCATTGGTGTATCCAAATGCTAAGTTCACACTCTTTGCCGATAACATAACAATATCCCTTAGGGCTTCTACTCTTAGTGATGTTGTGGGAGGGTCTGCGGTCGTGAGGGAGCAGGTTGAGGTCTGGTTTGCATCAAATATGCTACTTTTGATCATGATAAGACTGAAAGATTGGTGTTTTCATTGACAGAAATGGGTAATGTGAATGATCTTCAGCAGGTCGGGTTCCTGGGTGTCCGGCTTCATCCGGGACTGGTTTGGGATGCCTACATTGATCATGTGACATCTAGATTGGAAAAATGTTTGTATATGCTTCGCAATCTCTCGAGTTCTGACTGTGTCCCTGAATACTCTAGGAGCAGCATACTTCAGCCTGTTTCATTTCACCATGGCCTACTCTATTCTCGCATGGGGCCATGCGGCTCAGTCGCAGTTGGGGAGAGCTTTTGGTTTGCAGAGAAGGGCTGTTAGAGTTATAAATGCATTAGGCTACAGGGATGACTGCAGGGATGTTTTCCGGCAGCTTCATATAATGACACTGCCATCTGTCTATATTTTGGGTTGCCTGCTTTATCTTAAAAAGAATGAGCATCACTACAGACCTAACGGTGATATCCACCCACATAACACTCGACATAGGGATGGCCTAGTGTCAGGGTATTCTAGACTAAAATGGTGTCAGGATAGCCCTAGGTACCTGGCCATTCAATTTTTTAATAAACTTCCCACTAACCTAAGGAACTTACCATATCAAGCCAATTTAAAAAAAGAATAAAGGAATTGTTAATTAGAAACGCATTTTATAGCTTTGATGAGTATTTTAATTGTGATGTATTTTGATTCATGTTACTTATTGTACTTATTAAATGTTTAATACTATTTCTCCTATATTGTAAGTTTTTCTGAAATCCAAATTAAAATTATAGTTTGGTTTATTTGATTTGTATGACTTGTGTAAACATGTAAATTGTATTAACATCAATAAACTATTGTATTGTATTGTACACCACCGAGGTGTTGAAGGAATTTCGCTAGACCGTAAAGACATGGATAATTCCGAGAAATTCGGCCATTACGCATGCACGGCCTTTGCATTGAGAAGTTAGTAGGAACGCTAGACGCTTGTGTCATAAAATATAAATCAGCTAGGAGGGAGCGCAACGTTGCCAATTCTTGGCACCATTGGTCGAACGTATAGAATTACCCATATATTTACGTTTCAGCAAATTTCTTCCAACTGCCCTAGTGGTACGATTGTGTGTTTCTGACACGTTACCCCGGGTTCGATTTCCGTCAGCGGCAAGACTTCCTCTCTTAGAGTTATGTTTCTTTCTTTTTTTTTAAGTTTAGGTTAGAATTGGGTTTTTTTTGTTTAGTTGCGCCCCGGAGTGAGCGAAGCGAGCGGAGGGCCATGCGTTATGTTAATAATACTCTTTTAAATTAAAGGTAATAGGAACTGAGAATTGGCAACGTTACCTTCCCCTGATTTATACTTTATGATTAGCGTTGTTTAAGGTTAACTTCGTTCCGCCGCCGTCTCGATGTCAACTCCCTGTTGGCGAACAGTTTCAACATCGACGTCGACCTGCACGACATATATTTGTGTTTTTCTCACACGTTGTGATTACCCGTCCTTCGCGCAAGTAAGGCTTTTCGCGACATTATAGTGTCTTAATCTAAATACAACCGGACTTACATATCGAGCTATCCCATTTCAGGGCTGCTCGAAAAATCAAAGAAATCAGCTTGGAGCAGAACACGAAAGGCCATAACTGCACTCCAAGCAGATACTTCATTTAGAGCTAGACCTAGCAAGACTCTTAATCAGCCATCAGTTTACCGATCTCTGCGGTACAATCAATTGTCTGGAAATGCTCTGGTTGTTGAGTGGTTAGATGCTGGATCTCTGATACGGCGGTCCGGGGTTCAATTCCTGTCGGTTTTTAATTTTTTCGAAGATTATATTTGTAAAAAGTATTTTTTCGTCATTTTAAGCATGTTAGGCAAGTTAGTTTTGGTTAGTTCTTGTACTGTGAGTCCCTGTAGCGAGCGAAGCGAGCGGAGGGTCATTCGTGAAATGAAATAATACATTTGGCTGAATAGGTGCCGCGCTAGGTCTAGCTCTAAGTGATATTTCTGGATGGCTTCCTAGCTTGCCACTCCAAATGAACGCGCTTTTTGTTCAGACAGCACCTGGATAGGATATTTTTCTCAAAAAGGACCACGATGCCATTCAAAATTTAAAAAGTGAGGTTATATTATTATTTTATATTCCGCGGTTTTTCTTGAGTGTCTGTCATCTTTCTGCTTTTGCTCTAACAGCTCCACCTCCAGACTAGGTGCAAGTAGAGCATGGTCTAACTGATCTCGAGCACAGTGCTCCATCCCAAGCGAACAATAAAATATCAGCTGCTCGAGCCAAATGAACATCGATCACCTGCTCCAAGCCGCTTAGAGTAGTGAGAGCAGACCAAATGATCAGGCCTAAAGTTATATGGTTTTTGACTTATGCATAGCTAAAATAGAGGTTTAGCCTGAACCACAATTCGGCCACCAAAATCCTATAGTTTATTTCATGTCCAGTGAAATAAACCGGAGACTCAAGCCACCCCAAATTAAAAGGGCTGCGCTAAAGGTAACCATATATCTATAAAGGAAGTAACGAATAAAATAAGACTACATTTTGTTCTTTGATCGGCAATATTGCGGTGGTGCCAATTTGACTTCAGGTCTACCAACCAAAATTACAAAAATATACTATATTCTGTGCGCTTTGAGCCCAACATCTAAATTTTAGTGCTAAGGTACAGAATTTTTCTTCAGAATGAAACAATCGTATTTATATTAACTTTATTTACTGTTAATAAACAATGCAAAAAAAAGATCTAATTAAATGAGTAATAATACAAATTTACATGCTCGGTTACATGGTCTTAATATATTAAGGCGTAAAAATTACGCAATGTGTTTGTGCGGTAACAGCAATTCCGACTAAATAAGGTTCCCATTATTGAAATTACTTAGGACTACATTGGATGAATTTATTTAATTGTATTTTACTTGTGTAGTTTATTTGGTGTTACCTACCATACATTAATATACTTAGGACAATAACATCATTAAATTGAACTGAAATTTCGACTTTTCGGTTAATAAATCATATCGCTACTGTGTTACGGTTTAAATATCTGCCAATAGGCCACCTAATAAACTATTGTCATTTATAACTAGCAAAATTGAAATAAAACTTATATCAATATCCTTTCATTAGTCATTCAAAGTAATAGTCAATCTGGTATCTTCGATAGCTTCAATAATTTGTCATTTTCATTAGATACATAAGATGTTATTAGTTTTAATGGAAATTCTCTTCTAGTTTTGTTATCAATATCTCATGATTAACATTGTCAAAAGCTTTAGACATGTACCCTTTTATTTTCTAGAGCCATTTTGATATGTAGGAAGTACCTATTTGTTCATTCTTAAAAAGAGAAATAATGTGGTCATATATTTAAAAGTGCAACTGGCCGCGGACTGAAGGTCAACCATTCCTGGTTTTGTTCTTTGATAAACCTATTTGTAGAATATTAAATAAACCTCAAATCAGTATTTCTTAACGCATAATAAGTGGCAAATACAAAATAACAATGCAAGCATTTCTGACAATTATTGGTGCAAGAATTGTATTACCTGTTTTATTTTGAATTGCAAGACCCCCTTAAAGTTGAAAAGACTGAAAACTCCCATAATTCTAAGTTATTTTGTGAAGGGCCGCTGAAAATTCATGGGTAAACCCTGCTTTTCCCATATTTCAATATATTTTCAACCTAATTTTCCATACATAATCGATTTTTAATAATAAATTCAAATTCTTTATTGGTGACAAAACAATGGTTTACTTACACAAGTCAATGAAATATTGATTAAAAAACAATAAGTCTTACATCTAGCCAAAAACAAATTATTAAAATTATTTATTAAAGTCTAAGAACGATTTATCAAGAAACTCACTAAATGCAGAAAAAAGCATTTTACATTAAAACACTCGATAAATTCCTTTTAAATTGAATCAATGGAAGCTGGGATTGGCAATTTGTTGAAAAATTAGGGTCCCAGGTAATGAAGCCCGTCTTGAGTTCGTTTAAGACTTGAGCCGTGTATCATGCGAACGGACATCATGGTGACATTCATATAGACTTAGACTCTTTTTGACATGTAACAAATTGTCCAATATGTAGATGGACGGCAGTGTCAGAACTCGAAGATTAATAGAAAGCTCCCTACAATATTCCCTATAGCCTAATCCTCCCACAATTCTTATGTTTAACAAGCCGCAGAGCAGCTGCCAACTTGCCAACCTGTATCTCCCACACCAGTCTTGGATCGAGATGAACTCCCAGAAACTCACACACATTAATATCTCCATCAATGCTAATTAGGTCCCTAACTGCAAGGACCATGCTATTTGTTTTGCTCTAATTAAGGTGAAGCCCATTTACCGTGAACCAAAGCTTGACCCTTTCCCGCAGTCTCTTAGAGTCAGCAACAGCATGTGTTACAGAATCAGCAGAGGCCGATATAGTGGTGTCATGAGCAAACAGTGTAAATTTGGCACTGTGCTCAATATTTGGTAAGTCACTGACAAAAATTAAGAATAAGAGAGGCTCAAGCACAGATCCCTGTGGACACCGATATCAATAGTGCCCTTGGTTGACGTGGCACCACCAACCCGAACCACCTGAGTTCTTTTTGCCAAATAAGATGTTATTAGATCAATACGGCTATTGTCAAAATGATAGGCAGACAGGTTTTTTATTAAAATGTGATGAGAGACACAGTCGAAGGCATTGCTGAGATCACAGAATAATGAGGAACAGACAGAACCCTCATTGAATGAGTCCAAAATATATGAGGTGAGGTCAGCTATTGCCAAGGTGGTATTCACCTTTTCGAAAACCAAATTGACAGTCAGTGGCATAATCATTGGAGATGAAGTAATCAGTGATCTGGATTGCAATACATTTTTGATCTACGAGGAAACTGGCAACAGTGATATCGGTTTATAATTTTCAGAAAGATCCCTGTTACCCTTTTTAAAAATAGGAGTCACTAAAGCCTCCTTAAGGATGTGTGGAAAAATTGATTTGTTTATGCAAGCATTTATAAGCCTAGTTAGTGGAACAATAATCTGATTTTTTACTAATTTTATCAATTTTACACTGAGGCTAAAGATATCCTGACTGCTCTTGTTTTTTAGACTGTCAATGATGTCCCTTACTTCATTGAAAGATACCTCTCTGAAGAGGAATGGATTCGAGGGGGGAACAACAGTAGGCATTAAATCAAATGGGGTCAAAACAGCAGCTAGAACCATGGGCTACATTTATGAAATTGCATGGATATTGCCTATTCAGGTCACTCGAGAAATGGAGCTGCTCTCGCATGTTTTTTTAGATCATTTTTGAACCAGGAGATGTTGTTACCCTGATCAGAGCGGACCCGATAGTGTTTTTCTGGGAAAGACCCCCAAATAAGCCTCAATCAGCAATGAAACAAACTGCTCAAAACTATCATTTATACCATCATCAGCCAGCTTGACAACACTTCAATCAACATTGCATTAAACCTTGTTAAATGTCAAACCACTTGCACGGTCGCTAATGGGCAGAGTTGTTGAGTATTGGTTACTTCCAAATTCCGGTAACTTTGTTGGATAAGACACGAATGATTGATATTTTGGTTCTCCCCGATTTGGCTCATCAACTCGTGTTGGGCATCGTCTATGAAAATTATTCCCAATCTAAAGCAAGATGTTTGGCATTTCTCGGATACTGGTTTGTCTGCCGAGGTATGTAGTGTATTGGATGGTGATTCGTTGTCGGAAGTCGACAGATCAGCTTTGGATACGTTAGTCAAGGAGAAATTTTCCTTGATGTGCAGCAGCCTTGGATGTTGTAAGGCGGCCGAACATGAGTAACTAGGAGTGATCGAGCCTTCTAAGAGCCCATGGTCTAGCCCAGGGTGTATGGTACGGAAAAAGGACGATACCTACCGCTTCTGTGTTGATTTTAGAAAACTCAACGCCAGTACTAATAAAGACGCCTACCCGATCCCTTACATTTCCGCCATTCTAGATCGCCTTAGGGACACTCACTATATTAGTTCAATCGATATAAAGTCAGCGTTTTGACAGATTCCGCTCAGTCAATCTTCTCGAGAACTTACAGCTTTTACCGCTCCAGGAAGGAATCTCTACCAGTTGCGGCGTATGCCTTTTGGCTTGACTAATGCACCAGCGTCTTGGCAATGAGTTATAGATCGCGTTTTGGGTGTAGATTTAGAGAATCATGTCATGATGTATTTGGAGGATATTATTATTATTGCAAACTCTTTTTCTGAACATCTAAGTATTTTGGAACTACGAAGAAGAACATCAAATGGGAATGGACCCCCCGAATGCCAGCTGTCCTTCAACACCATCAAGAAAGTTCTTATAACAACACCCGTACTCACTAGTCCGGATTTCAGTCGTACGTTCACCCTTCAAACTGACGCATCCTTTTTCGGTCCGGGCGCCGTTCTGACTCAGCAATTCGATGATGATGAGAAGGTGATTTATTACCTCTCTCGTTCTCTCACCATATGGATATTGACCGTCACGGCGAAGGAGTGTCTAGCCGTAATTTGGAGTGTGGAGAAGCTTCGCCACTACTTGGAACGTTGTAGTCCACCCACCGGGCTGGAATTCTGTAGTACTTCCATCCGGTTAGAACAGTTGGAACCTTGATAGTGCACTTGACCAGCTAGACTTGCTGGAAGTTCGAAGTTCGTCCACCCCGCTTGGTTCATGTAGTTCACCCTACCCACTGGTATGGAACAAGCCGTCCGTGTTCATCTCACGGTGGAACTTCAGCCTCAGTCTTAGTTTTAAAATACTGTTTTGAAATATTTGTTTTTTTTTTAATTAGCACCTTTACCCTTGTAAGTATTTGCGCCCACCTTATCTGTGCGATATACGTGATCACCACTATTCTCGGTGTCTGTTGTGTTCTTTTCCAATAAAGGGGTAATATCGCAGTTGTGGCGTGTTTTATTTGGCTCTGCCACAGGCAGGATTTTCCCTTTACTTATCTTCGTATTGCTGGTGGTTAGGTACCGGCCAGGTTTACCTTAGAGAGTGAAGGTCTTGCAGCAGGTTCCACTAATAGCGTGGAGATTTCCAGTTCGGTCTGTTACAAACTCGGGAACATATTCTCCGGATTATTGAGCTGCGGGCAGATTGCGCGCTCACTTTACAGCTTGCTGCGGGACTTTGCACTCTGACCTTCCGGTTAATTGTTGTAGCTGAAGATAGCTGATCAAATTCGGTAAGTGAACCTTAACTAATATTGGTGGAACTTTCCGAAGCTTTACGAGAACTTAACCTGTTTTGCTCTTTTAGACAAAAGCGTGTCGCAATTTTATCCTACTTCTTGCTTTCAATTGGACTGGGTCTAAGTTTAGCTACGATTTTTAATCCAAACCATATATTGGTTCCTTAGTATGCCTACATATCCATTCAGTTATAAAAAAGGGAAGACCAGGGTGCATTATGTATAATTGTATTGTTTTATTTAAGTTTCTTGTCACACTTAAATCAACCGAGCCTGAATATCAGTTTGTGCCCTTCCTATATGTGCTTACGCCTCCGTATTTAGTGACTCATTTTGACCTTAATAACTATACTAAATATTTAGTTTATAATGCTCACATTATACTTTAACCAACAATTAAACGACAAGTTGACCGGTACATGTACCTATTTCAAAATTGATTTGGACTTTCCGTATCAATGCCATCAAATTAATAATCTGGTAAAGTTATGCTTATTTAAGTATCTTAGAAACATAATTATCGTAATTTTTAAATGTTTATATTGTGTATGTCACGATTAGTAATATTAGTATTAGTATTGTTACTGTTACTGTTACTTTTAATCCCCTTGATAGGGGATGAAATGGCTCTGCTACGAGGCAATTTCCCAGCACCGCCCTTCGTCCGGCGCTTAGGGAGAGGTAGAGCTACCCTTCTACATCCGTTACACGTTATTCCGGTTTGAAGGGCCTTATTCGGTGGGAACTTCCAGTAAGACGGGCCTGTGCCCCTGGAAATTCCCGATCTTTAAACAAATAAGCTAATGAACTGCACGGCTAGTGTCTTATGCAAAGGGGCTTCACACAATGCAGATATAACCAGTTGCTGTCAGAGAGACTTCCCATCTCCGCAGGGCCTACGCACCGATCTCCTTCGGATCACGTAATCACGTGCAGGAATTTGGAAGAATCTTCGTAGGAATCGACCCTACATTAAGCGACCCACCCTAAACACTGTCCTAACTGGCCACGACTTCCCTTTTTGTTAGTTCTTATATTCTTAAAGTTAGGTTAGGTCACAAAAATTATAAAAACTCTTCTGCCTACATATTCTTAGGCAACAACTCTTACTTAGGCGTTAGGTCGCCTAGCTCAGCATGTAGGGTTAGGGCATGCGTTAATCAGGGCTAAAGCATGGGGCAGCTTGGGCCAATTGATATTCAATAAACTACACCTTCCAAACACGATTATTTATATAATTTGTGATCTTATAGAGATTAGAGATTGTCCTTATAAGCTACATGAGATAATATATACATTTTTAAATAAAACTTTTTGCATGTTGCTATCGGGTACAGCAGTTACGCGTCAATTATTTATGTTCTAGTTTGCTAACTCCGTAACAATTAAACGAGCCAAGATCTTTTTATTTTAATTTTGCCGTCGAGTTTTTGCTCCTAATTAAATTTCAAATTATGGTTTAATTTTATGTTTCGTAGTAGGAACGTGACGTTCTCATTTTTTGAAATCTTTATTTTAGATAACACCTTGGCATTTAAATTAAAATACGTCCCTGTAGTAGCGGTAGGCCCTCGGACATGGTTGCCAACACAAGAATTGTCTTAAGAAGGTATTTATCCAGAAATGTTGGTGGCAATGTTTACATATCCGTTTCGAATAATGACAAGTATCACGTCGACGGTAAAAATTTGTAAATCTAATTATTGTAACAGGGAAAGGAAAAAACGGCCGCGAAACTTATATACGAGGCACACGCTCTAACTGTACGTCGTCCCAGAAATTCACGCAATTAACATACTGAACAAGATTTGTCACTCTTAAAACTATATATTTTCAGTAATTAGATCATATACGCTCGACGGTGTTATAATGAAATGTTTTGCTTGTGCTCTAGTTAGCTAAGTGCATTTGGATGTGCGAAAAACTATATAGTATTTACACTAATTATGCTATACGGTATATGAGTCAGAATCTGTCACAGATTTCTATATCGTCAAACGGGCCCGCCAGATTTCCGGATTTGACTCCGCTCGACTGTTTCTTACGAGGTCATTTGAAATTCCTGGTTTATAGAACGGAAGACGTCCGAGATCGAAAACAACGAAATAGACAAGAATGTATAAAAACAATGCTGGAAACATTGGAAAATAATAAATGATTATTTCAACGAATATGTGTGTAGCTCACGTAGATGAAAATGGCATGCGAAGCTAGGGCCAGTAGACGTTTTCCGAACCACACCGATTTGATTCGAGTTGCGCAAGCATCACATTGTTGACAAACACCCTATCTTTATGGTTCAGGGAATTGCCCTCAAGTGGTCTCGTAGTTCAGTGGTAGGATGCCCAGTTTCGGATACGGCGGCCATGGTTCGATTTCCGTCGATGTTTTTTAATTTTTTTCAAGGATATTCGTTTCGTTTTTTAAATTTGGGCTAGTTTTGTTTGGCTGCGCCCGGGAGCGAGCGAAGCGAGCGGATGTTCATGCGTAAAGTGAAAACACAGATCTAAATTCATGTGATGCGCGCGCAACTCTGAATCACTTTGATGTGGTCAGAGCAACGTCTTGTAGTTAAGGTCTAGAATTGATATTGCAAATAACGAAGCCTAAACAATTTAAACCGAAAGATGAACTAGAGTTAGCGACAGCAGCCGTTCCATCCCTTCATCCCTTCCTCCCTCCACCCTTCCTCCCACATTTTGCATGTCCCTCCGCTCGCTTCGCTCCCTACGGGGGATCAAGAACAGAAAACTAACCAAAACTAACCCAAACTAACCCAAAATCAAGAAACAAACTGTTTAGAAATATAACCTTAAAAAAAATAAAAAGAAACCGACGGGATTTGAACCCGGGTCGCCAAAGTGAAGGCTAACCATCCAGACCCCTAGACCATCTGCGCGGACTTACAAACAACTGGTTGCATCGCGAAGACATGTCAATGGGAAGAAGGGTGGAGATGGGAAGGGATGGAGGGATGGAACGGTCCGGCTGCTGTCGCTAGACTCTAGTGAAAGATGATGGTAATTTTTTTTTTTTTTTTTTTTCTTATATGGCCGTGGCACACACACTAAAGGGAGACCCTATGGCGCTCGACGAGCGGTGTGTGTGCGAAGATGTTGATTGACACGGCTCTTGAATATTTGTAAGTTGTAATTAGTGGGAAACAGATGTCCTGGGAGTGAGTTCCACAGTGATGCAGTGCGCCAGACAAAGGAGTTCTTGTAAAGCGATGTTCTAGGTATTTCCAATTGTACGACGAACTGGTGCGCTCTTGCCGTCTGTCGTGACTGTCTGACAGGAGCTGCCAGGGGCGGGATGAGGCGAACCAAATCCTGGGAACATCTGCCGTGAAAGTATCTGTAAAACAGAGATATCTCGGCTACATGTCTGCGGTGTTCCAGACTATCTAGATTCCGGGTCAACTCCGGGTCGCCGACGAGACGCACAGCTCTCTTCTGAATGGAATCCAGCAGCTTTAGGGTGTGCTTTGGTGCGGCACCCCAGATATGTGAGCAATATTCTAAGCACGGTCTTATTTGCGCTTTGTAGAGCAAGAGCAACTGCTGCGGTGTATAGAGTTTTTTGTTGCGAAATAGCGCACCAAGCTTCTGGGAGGCTGATTTTGCGATACTAGCAACGTGGTCATGCCAGGACATATTGCTGTTGATCGAGATACCCAGCAGTCCGATTGAATGAAATGAAAATAACAGAAGAAAGCGGAGCCGCCTAAGAGTTTTTAGTTTCCTAGTTTTTAGTCGATAAAGATGCCCGGCAAGTACCTATATTTTTAAACAAGAAAATTTCTCATTTTTCTTTTTAATTTTTGATTTTGAACTTTTACGTGGTCCTTTCAACAAGATGACGTCGCAACACATTAAAAACTCGAGTTGACATAGAATGGCCCGCCAGATATTCGGATTTGGCCTTGCTTGACTTTATCTTATTGGGATCATTTAAAGTTTGTGCTTTATGAAACCAAAGTCAGCCGAGTTTTAGAGCAACTAAGTGCGTAAGAGTGAAGAGAAAAAAAGGCTAGAAACATGGAAAAGTAGTCGAAATGAATCATGATCTCAAAAAAGAAGTGTGGATCGTCCAAAAATTTATAGCCAACGGAAATAATAATCTTTTAAACAGCGTATTGCAGTAAACTCATCTCGAAGATCGCCAATTAGCTTCGACCGGTAAAGTTTCTGCTCTATTTGCAGCCCGTATCCTTATGGGTTCTTTCAAATCTAATGGCTATTAAATGCCGCGTAGCTGTAAATGTATTAATTAATTAAATTGTTTTAATAAGATCGGTATTATTATCATTATTATGGCACAGTATGGTATGTGTGCGTTTCTACATCTCGCACTACTTAGCACCGAAAGATGCTTGAAGGCAAATCCGTTAATAACATCCGTTTATTTTAACTCGGGCAACTGATATTGCACTTGTTATTATTTTGGTTATTAATTGTTACTCACCGTTATTTACAACTACGAGTGTGTAATATACTCGGGATTGCTCAGAAAGTATTGACATAAAGAGTACGTTTAAGTAGAGGTTGCCCGTACCACATCAGAGGGCTTCAAAGTTGCGCGCGCATTACATTGTTATCAAACTCCATATCTTTAGCGCAGTGGTTAGATGCTGAGTAGGCTATACGGCGGCGGCCCGGGTTCGATTCCAGTGGCAAGACGTTTTTCTTCATTTTGGGTTAGTTTTGGTTAGTTTCTGTTGGTTGAGCCTCAGTAGCGAGCGAAGCGAGCGGTGGGCTGTGCGTAAAGTGTAATATTAGATTTTTTGTTCAACATTGTGATACGCGCTTAACTCTGAAGCCCTCTGATGTGGTACGGGCAACGATAAGCGTACGCTTATGTATGTAAGTAACTAAATTATTCTTCTTATAATTAAAAATAACCAGACGAATGAAATAATGGTTTTAAGAATAAATGCACACTTCTCTAAGGAAATGGTTAGGAAAGGTCAAAAAATTAATAACTATAGTCGAAGTCATCAAAAGATCTTATATCCACGTGCACAACTAAGTCATGAAATGCGAGTTAGTAGAGTCAAATTGCAGTATGACGTCACGATCATACTGCAAAAGATCTTATATCCACGTGCACAACAACTCATGAAACACGAGTTAGTAGAATCGAATTGCAGTATGACGTCACGGAGAGCCGCGCTTCAAGGTCAGTATTTTTCAACCGAGCGAAATTCAAAATTTAAAAATAAGTAATAATTTGAGACTAGTTAGTAGTTTTCAATTTAGGCTTGTAAATATATGAATAAATACTAATCGGCTAATTTCCTCATGAGCGATCCGATTAGGCCATCAATTAAATTCGCCCACATACGTCAAAAGTGATTTTCAAGGCCGTTAGACGCGCAATTAGTTAATTTTAATAATTTAAAGGAAAAATAACGGAACAAGTTGCAAAATTTCTGCGACATTGCCTTGAAATTTTACTATTGTATGTTTATTGAGCTTGTAGGTAGACGTTGACAGTTCACGCAATTCATTTGTCGCGTGAGCGAGCAACGTTGTTGAAAATCTGATTATGAAAATTTTAAGCTCATATTGAACCACTCTACATCCAAATTAACCCAAGTCTTTATGATATTATATTGCGATTTAATTGAAACGATAATGGTATGGTATCTCTTTAGTTTATTCCTTTATATTGCAACACGTTTTTCTTCTTGAAGTTAAAAGTGAAGATTTTCCTAACCCCGGAGAGTCGTATTGCAAATACCCGGCCCCGGTAGTGGGGTCGTCAGAGCGCCACCAGTTTTGTCCAACTAAACTGAAAAAGCTTCGCTGGTGTTGTACAGGGTGGCTAGGCTGGCTTATTGAATTAAAGGAACTCAAGCTTAGCTTAACAGGAAAACAAGAAAACACAATCTAAAATTTATGGAACAATATATTTGCTACCAAGTTCTTTTTTTTAAACAGAGCAACAATTTATCTTCGAGCAAAATGGCAAGTTAAAGACAAAAGAATGTCAAATGACTGTTAAATTTAACTAATAATTGGTACAATATAGTCATTGTACGGAGACCAATTCTGTTGTTAACGCTCGGTACGGTATGCCTTACGACTAAATGCGCTAAATACTACAAACCGAAGTGATCAGTTTGATGTTAACTAAGCTAATTACATATATGTATGCGTGCGCTAGTAGCTGCACCAATTATAAATATAGCAATAATAAATAATCAAATGACTCGATAAATTATTAAAAAGAATAAAATTAGAATTAAAGTATTGAAAGCTTGGCTGTCAATGCTTGATTTATATTCATATATTAGAAACTATTATCAACTGGCAAAAAAAATTATTTAATGAAACTTAGCTCTTTTGAGGCACAATCTATAGGGCAAAATTCATTATGTCAAATCAGAAAAAAAGAAACAATAATGCAGATAAATGCTTCTGTACGATATTCTTTAGATCCGTCAAACTCTGGTGGATATGACGGGCACCTGTTGGTACTACAAAATTTGATAACTCCATATTTCTTTTTTTGATTTTTTTTTTATTTGTGTTTGAAATTTTTTTTTATTTTTCCGCAACTTTTGCGTCCGGTTTCTACACTTTTTTTCAAAAAAAAATTATTTTCATAATTCGATCTTTTTGAAAAATTTTTTGAAATCCTTGTGTTCTTCCGCAATTTTTGCGCCCGGTTTCGACACATTTTTTTTCAAAAACAATTTTTTTTTTAATCCTCTTTTTCAAAATTTTTCAAACCTTTTTTTCGATTTTTCTTCATCATAACGGAATTTTTTTGCTCTTTTCATTTTTGCCATCCCCGACCTCGTAGCTTCCTTTTTTTCGCCGAAAAGCCCTTTTCCCCCTCCTCTTTTTTTATTTGAAATTTTTTTCCATGTAATATTTTTATTTATTTGGATCTAAACCACTGTTGTTCACTTTCCGAGCATCCTTGTGCCTTTTTTTCGATCGCATTTGTCCGTCTGTAAAAAAAATCGGGGTAGGGGATTATTCCCGTCTTCCGAGTCGACGGTCAAAAATCAGTTTTTCGATCTGAGCCTTCGTTACGAAGCTACGGCCAAAAAACGGTTTTTCCCCATTATTCCCCCGTTAAGATAGAGCCCTGTCGCCCCCCATATGACCCAAGGTAGCCCCCCGGGTACCACACCTTCCATAAAAATTTGGACCCCTTACCTCATTCCGTTCTCCCGGAATTCAATATAAAAAAAAACGAAAAAAAAAAGTTTTTGTTTCCAAAATTTTTGATTTTTGAAAATAACGCATTTTTCTGCTCTATCCATTTTTGCCGTCCCCGACCTCGTAGCTCAACTACCCTTTTTTTCGCCAAAAAACGCTTTTCCCTTTCCCCTCCATTTTTTTTTCAAATTATTTTTTATAATTATTATAATTTTTTATTTCGTTCTAAACAACTTTCGGACACTTTCCGAGCTTCGTTATCACTTTTTTTTAATTTACCCCTACCATCTGTCAAAAAAAAATTGGGGACGGGGGGGGGGATGGGGTGATTTTTTGTCTCCTCCCGTACAGTGCTCCGACCCTGTCGAGCTCAGAATTTCGATCCGACGCACCATTGCAGAGCTACGGCCAAAAAACGGTTTTTCACCAATTTCCCCCCCTTAATGTGGAACCCAGTCGCCCCCCATATGTCCCAACGTAGACCCCTAGGTACCACACCTCCCATAAAAATTTGAACCCCCTACCTCTTCCCGTTCTCCCGGAATTCATTCTTTTAGTTTTTTCGTCTCCCCCCTTCCCCTGGCCAAAGGGGAAGGGACGTCCAGATTTGGCACAGAATCTTCATTTTACCCCGTCTATAACCCCTGAAAATTTCAGCCCTCTAGCTCGTCGAGAACATGCCGAAACGACCGAGAGCTGGCTTCATATATGAGTGCAATGAAGCGTAAAAGCGGGTTTTATTAACAGAATTCTTAAAAATATAAATCCGTTCGCTGGTCTTTCTACGGTAATGTAATATAAATTAAGCTAAGCTATCTAATTTTAGTGATTGGTTCAAACCTGAACGATCTGTGCTTCGCTTATCAACTAAAATAAATATAGTCACAAAGTGTTATAAAAGCTAACACAAATATATCGTTAACCTATATTTAGAATAGAGTTAATTTACATTAAGGAATACGGCAATTTTAAGCTTATTGACAGCAAATCGAATCAATAAATTTAGAATTAATTAACCGATGAGTATTGACCGCTTTTCAACAATTTCAGCATTTTTTTGCAAAATGCGGCGTATAAAATGAAATTTAAAAATATTTGACACTGGCAAAATCGGACTGTTACAATATGTAGGTGACTATAAGAAGTCTGACAACGTCTTTTAATCGATAATCGATTGATACTTAAATAATGATATTAAGAAAGAAATACACATTTTCAAAGGCGTTGTCGCATCTATATTTATACCTGACTATAAGAAGTTTGGCAACACCGCCTGAATATAGAAATTTTGAGATGATACTGTCTATAAATACTTTTAATTATTTTGGCACTTAAACAGTGATATTAAGAAAGAAACACTCATTTTCGAAAATACCTACATATGTCTGTTTTGTTGGCATCCAAATGTGAAAATGTATTTGGTCAAAAAGCTCAAAAATATTTTCATCATTAAAACATAACTTTTAAAGCATTTCAGAGCTTAAAACCAAAAATGTTTGAAGTGCTACGCTACTGCTCGGACCGCCTCTTCACCCTTGCGTTGCTGGGCAACGCAATGGATTCCAAACAAAACAAGCGACAGTGGCATGACATTTTATAGGGCGTTCAACAGCTCATTAGAATTTTTAAACTACTATTATTTTATACAAATAGATATATTTATTAATAATTGTTTATTTCCTTTCAGGTCGATGCTGATTAGGATAGAGGCGGCCATACTGGTCGCCGTATTGGCCATATTTAGGATAGAGCTAGCGGCTAGTTCGAGTAATTTATTCACATGCCCAAACGGTAAGTGTCATATTTTAAGTACTAGCTGGCTAGTACTGGCTTTTCATAATTTAATAAATCGAAATAGCGCTGAAATTGCGCAACAAAGTGTACATCGAAGATTCCATTTAGCAGAACGTTATTAGCATCTTTGCACGGGCAATAATTTTTTCAGTACCGACTGCATTACGAGCGGCAACCGTTTTCTTGCGTAACACTTAAGATATTGGAGGAATGCTGCTCTTTGCGTATATACGTTCGACTCGAGAGCCAAAGGATATATTTGTTCTACAGGGTGATACAGGCAAGAATATTGCAATATTGGAGCATAAACACATATTTCAATAGTTTAAGTAAGTAGTGAACAACCTTGCGTCGGTTTGCCGCTTTTCCGCCGCACTAGTAATATTTTCATAATGCAGATAACCTTGAAAACCTAGCGACAACAGCGCTTTTCGCAAGCATTCAAGCGATAATAGTCCTAACCCCAACAGCGAGAAAGGAGGCGTAACATCCATTTACGGACTGTGAGAAAATTGACTTTATTTCAGATATAAAACCTGTTGACTACTATAACATACATTTTCGAAACAAAACAGCATTGTACCGAGGTACCTGGTGTAAATTATGGACTCTTCTGACAAAATTGTGCCGAAATTCCATAAAGTCATAAGAAACTCTTATATAATGTAGGGATCATCATTTTAGACTAACCTAGGGCAGGAAAATAAATGATGCACTTATTATTCTCTTTATTCGTTTTCTTATGCTAGTTTCAACTATCAATGCACAACGTTTTTCGATAAATCAAGGCCAAACATCGATGTTTTCACGTTGATAAATTGTATCGATATAGTAGTACATCGATCTTTGACCGTATCGATGTTTCCACACATGACAAATCAGTGTCTGTCACTACTTGCGTGTCACTAACGTCTAAAAGCTGACGGTAACTGACTATCCATATGGTATTATTAGCGTTTTAAGATCCTTTACATACGTAGACGGCTATGTGAAAATCGGCCTCTTCTATTGATCGATCCATCTCTTATTACAATGTCTTCGTGATGCAATCAATCTGTCGCAAGAGTTCTCGTAGTTGAGAGGTTTAGATGGTTGGTCTCGCCTGGACGGCCCGGATTCAAACCCCGTTGCTTTTTTTTAAGGTTATGTTTCTAAACAGTTTCTTTCTTGATTTTGGGTATGAATGGGGTTAGTTTGAGTTAGAACTTTGATATCCTTTTCTTGAGCCTCCGTAGCGAGCGGTGGGCCATGCGGATCGACCAATAGGAGAGGCCGGTTTTCATATAGTCGTCTACGTCTGTAAAGGATGTTGAAATGCGTATTATTATGGCTTTCCATGGCCCTCCGCTAGCTTCGCTCGCTACGGGGACTTAATCAACATGAACTAACCAAGTGCTAACCAAAACTAACCCAAGGCTAACCCAAACTAACCCAAAATCTTGGATATTTTCAGTCATCAAATAATCAATAAAGCCATAAATCTTCTTCAAGGAGAGTCATTCAACAGAGGCGTAGGTAATATATTTTTCATACTCTACCTATAAAATGGCTATATTATTTTACGATTGAAAATTACTTTAACTTATTAATTACTAATTATTACTTATTACTTATAATTTCAATTAATTTATTGAAGTTACCTAATAATTTATGTGGGAGCTGGTAACAGGCCTTTTCCCATGTTATCCATCCTCTTCTTTCCTTGTCTAAGGTGTCTGTACTATTTGCGTGTCACTAACGTCTAGCCGCTGACAGTAACTGACCATCCATATGGTATTATTATGGCTTTGCATGGCCCTCCGCTCGCTTCGCTCGCTACGGGGCTCAATCAACGAGAACCAACGAAGCGCTAACCAAAACTAACCCAAACTAACCGAAAATTAAGAATTATTGTTTTTTATTCATTTACCTTTTTTCTTAATTTTGGGTTAGTTTTGGTTAGCACTTGGGTAGTTCTTGTTGATTGAGCCCCCAGAGCGAGCGAAGCGAGCGGAGGGCCTTGCAAAGCCATAATAATACCATATGGATAGTCAGTTACTCTCAGCGGCTAGACGTTAGTCTCTCGTGTCATCCCTTAATACAAATGACTTCAAATAATGCTTCCTAGATCGTAATTGCATTTGCGTAGGGATGCATAAAATTAAAAAACATTGAAAATCGATAAAGCAAATATCGAGCCATTGATAAAGCAGGAACATCGACCTTCAGACATCGATGTTGAAAAAACATAAGCGTCTGGGTGCACCGGAATGGATTTCATCCCTCATTAAAATATTGCAGATTTTGCGCATGGACATGCGTAATGCGTGTACAGCTTTTGGCACGCATGGCTTCTAATTTTTGGTCAATTGCGTCCAGAGCCTGGTGGTCTAGTGGTTAGATGGCTGTGCTTGTGAATCTTGTGATATAACGACGCGAGTTCGGTTCCCCGTCGGTGCCGACAGATTATTTTTATTCTTTTTTAAGGTTATGTTTATCCTTTTTTAAATTTGAGTTAATTTTGGTTAGAATTAGGTTAGTTTTGTTTGATTGTAATCATGTGGAACACTGTTTCATGCGTGGACAGATGTTTTTATTTTTTTTAAGGTTATGTTTATTCCTTTTTTAAATTTGAGTTAATTTGGGTTAGAAGTGGGTTAGTTTTGGTTAGTTTTGTTCGATTGTAATAATGTGGAACACTGTTTCATGCGTGCAGTGAAATAATAGTCAACGTTTCATAGCAATCATATATGATATAAATGCGTGAAGTGCCACAATGGAGGATGAAATCCATTCCGGTGTAACCAGACTCTTGTGATGTATATCGGTATATCAAACTTGTTGATTTATTTTTATTCAGGCCAATATCGATATATTACTATACATCTAAATATCGATATACTAATACATCTAGTTTCCATTCCTTGACGTGAAAGCATCGTAAGTAGCGAAAAACATCTTGCTTGCTCTTGTATACTTTTTAAAATAGAACTATTTTAAAGTAGTGTTTTCATCATCATTGTTTTGTTTTTATTCCAATAAAAATGTACCAATGCATTTGATACATCGATATACATCAGCTGTCAATATCGATGATTAAAAGTCGTTGCTTTTGTTATATCGATATGGCTCTAAATTCGACGGATCAATTTTCGATGTATTTTCAATTTTCTCCATCCTTAATTTCGATCAACGTGGTCGTCTGTCAATGTCACCGTGGGTCAGTGGCGTGGCCAGAAAAAAAATGGAGACACAATAAAAAAATATAATAATTAATTTAGATTTGCATACGTTTCATGCTTTAACCATTGATTTCGATTTATTCACCTTGTATATAACTCATACGTGCATATTAACCAACACTTTTATATAATATCGTATGGAATGGCACAAAGCCCAACCTATGAAGTTTTAATAATTACTATTAGAAATAATGAAATCGTCTTTCGTAACCGCTTAGTATAGGAATTGATATCTACGTGATGACGATGAGTAATGGAATAACAAGTTTTGATTTTTTTTTCAATTCTATCATTGAATTTCCTGTTTGTTACGTCATACGTCATGGCTTTGGATCAGTTATTTTTAGTTAGGGATATAGCAGATGGCTACTTGGTCTGATTCGTTGGTTACTCTGAAAATGTGACAGCAACATGATTTGTCAAGCAGCGTTGCCAACGGCTCACTAGGAAATTACTGGCAAACGAGATCAAAATACTGGCAATTACTGGCAAAATATATTCGATTACTGTGGCAGCATTGTTCTGTCACGCCCATGCGCAAGAGTTGTTAATTGATATAATGTGTAACCAACATCCACTCCTGATTTTTACTGCTTAGCTGCATAATACAATCCTTTACAGTCCTACGGCACTATGTTATATTGCCCCTTTCTGATTGGTGGGTTAACGTCACTTTAGAGTATTGTTAACTCATAACGCATGGCCCTCCGCTTGCTTCGCCCTCTCCGAGGCACAACTCGACAAAACTACCTCAAATTTACAAAAAAAGCAAACATAACCTTAAAAAAACATATCTTGCCTCCGACGGGGACTGAACGCGGATCATCCGTAACGCAAACACAGAATCTGGCCACACTAGACCATCTAGACCTGCTGGAACAAACTGACTAGACTGTAGATAAAGTGAGAGTGACATTAATCCACCAATTAGAAGCGACTAATATAGCATAGTGCCGTATGACTGTAAAAGATCTTAAAATGAATCACACAATTATTATTCATATAATCACCAGATCTGGTGAAATTTCACTGAATATCAAATGTTAATCCGAGTTTAAGATAGTTGAACTAGGAATGATGCCTAGAATCGAAAACGGTTATCGATATTAATTTTTATATTTAAATAAACATTGATTTTACACACTGATGGAAAATATGATATCCTTAACGTAAAAATTGGAGAATACCTGCAAATTACTGGCATAAACCCAATACTGGCAACCTTTCTTTTTACCGGCAAAAGCCAGTAATTACTGGTGCTTTGGCAACGCTGTTGTCGAGTTTTCAGAAAGAAAAAAAGTGTCATTACCGAACGCCGCTTCTATCAAAGCAGCAGCTCTTTATTTTGGAAATATCCGCCCGAGTCTAGCCTGACGAGTCCTAAGCTCACAATGTTGTATTTTTGTCACTTCACGCATGGCCCTCCACTCGCTACGGAGGCGCAGCTAACAAAAACTAATCAAAACTATCCCAAGGCATGCCCAAAACGAAGATAAAAACGTTTACCCTTAAAAAAAACATGTCTTGTTAGTGGAATCGAACCTGGGCCACCGTAGCAGAAACACACCACTGAGCCACGAGGCTCATTAAACACAATATCCGGGACTATAAAGATGGGTATCTATTTGATTTAGCGCTAGACCTAGCAAGGCTCCTAATCAGCCTTCAGTTTACCGATGTCATTGCGGTGCAATGTACTAACCCAGTAGCGAGCGAAACGAGCGGAATCATATGATACACATGCGCGAATTTTCGCAATCGGTGAACCTAGACTCTAGTATTTGACCAGCGTCTTCAGACATGAACTGAAAATCTTGTTGCCTCCCACCTTTCGGCATTGGCATAACTTCCACCCACTACTCTAACAAACCCCCAACCAACTTACAAGTTATCTTCTGACCCTGGAGTCCCTGACCCTTGCACCCCAGTTCTCGCATCCGTACGTTAACCACTACCAACTCATATATGAATTTCACCTTATTTTTGTCTATTTTTCCCTTATTTCTGCATAAGGCCCCCAGTTTCGTGACTATTTCCCCAGCTTTTGTCCTTACGTTCTTTAAGTGCTCTATGAAATTTAACTTTGTGTCTAGTCTTATGCCCAGAAAGTCTACCCAGTAATCATAGCCTACTCGGGTTCCCTCCATCAGTACGTTAGGGCCCCTAATACTTCCTCGTGCTTCAAGAAACATGCATTTTGTTTTCGCCATATTGTAAACTGATCTACTCGTTTTTTCCCACTCTTTGCATATTCGCCAGGTGCTTCATCACCACTACTCACCCCCCACTCATTCAAAAAGTTCCATAAAATCTCTCTCATTCTCCCCGGCATGGCCATCCTTTCTATCTTACGATCTACTTTGACAAGCCAAGCCAGGTTAAAGGCATTCTTGAGATCCAGCGTCACTCTAAGTGAATGCTTTCCCTTCCCTTTCACTCTTTACATCTCACTTATAACTCTTTCAATCGCCTGGATAGTGTCTCTTCTACCTCTAAATCCGTACTGTTCCTTACTTATTTTTCCTGTTCCCTCATCCATTTCTTTACTCTCACATTCACCACCTTATCAAGCACTTTGCCCAACGCTGGTAATAAGCTTATGGGTCTGTATCCACCGTTTGCCTTAGGTATCCATGTTATTCTCGCATTCTTCCACGCTTTGCAGCAGCCTAGTCTCCAGCAAGCATTATACACGTCCATTAGTAGTTATTTTTTCGCCTCCCAGATATGTTTCAGTACTTCATTGGGTAATTTGTCCTCTCCACAAACTTTGTTCTTCTTCATCTCCTTAATTGCTCGATGTACTTCTTCTGCCTTTAGGTCCATGTTTTGTAATTCCCCATCCACCTCCCTTTTTTCCCTGGTATGATGATAGTTCTCCCTTTCAACTTTTTCTTCCGCCGTTATTTCCAGGTGGTACTCTTCCAGAAGAAAAAGGTTTAGATCCTTTTTTTCCTTTATTTCATTTCCTCCCTTATCCAACATGGTCTTTTCTCCCTGTTGATAGCACTTTCTTCTTAATAACTTCCAAATCTTTTCCCAATTTCCATTCTCTGTTAGAGTTTCAATATCCTTTCATTTTTTTCAATATTTTCTCCCTGATCATAGTGTCATTTTTCGGTTCCTGTTGGTCTGCTGCATTTCATCTTGGTAGTCTTTCCTTGCCTTCTTAACCTCTCTCCTCAACATTGACAACTCCGCATCCCACCAGTCCTGACTGACGAACTCCCTTTTTCCCTTCGTCTAATGCCCGATCGGCAGCATCTGGTGCAATAGTCTTGAAAAGTTTTTGCCTCTTGTTGAATGCCTTCATTTGTTCTCACCTTCCCACCTTTGTGTTTGGAGATATTTTCCATAAACCTGTCCCAGTCGGTGTTTACGAAGTCATATTCGTTCCTACTTACCTGTGGCTTAGCCGTTTTCATTTACAGCGAAAACTTGATGTATCTATAGTAGCGTCTTCAGACAGCGGTCTGTTTTCAACTTTTCTGGTGACCTTTGGCGACTTTGGCCGAATGTCCGTCATAATTAAGTTATTTCATATGGCTCTCCGTTCGCTTCGCTCGTTCCGCGGCGCAACTAAACAAACCTAACCCAATATCAAGGGAAAAAAACGTTTTACAAACATAACCTTAAAAAGAATTAAAATCATAGTTTGGCGCTAGCGGGGATCGTACCAGCCACCTTCACATCACAAACTACTGAGCTACCAGACCGTTGTAATCAATTCCGTGTCCCGCGAAAACATGGGTAATTCTGCCGATTCGGTCAACATCGGGTCGCGTCGTGGAAGGTCGCCAGAAAAGCTGACAACCGACCGCTGTCAGAAGACGCTACTTTGTAGATGCTGGACCTGTGATACGGCGGCCCGGGATTCAATTCCTGTCGCTTTCATTTTTTTTGTTAAAGATTGTTTGTAAAAAGTACTTTTTTCTTCATTTTGGGCATGCCATGGGTTAGTTTTGGTTAGTTCCTGTTCTTTGAGCCCCCGTAGCGAGCGAGGCGAGCGCAGGATCATGCATGAAGTGAAATAATACATTCGGCTGATTACGTGCTGCGCTAGGTCTAGATCCAAGTGCCAGATGCGATTTTTCAGATACAAGTGCACTTGTAAATGTATGCGGTTTAAAGACCTGCAATTGGCAGGTATATAGCCCTCCGCTCGCTTCGGGGCTCAAGAAAAGGAAACTAACTAAATGCCAACCCAAGCCATACACAAGAGAAACCCAAAAATAAAAAAAACAAGACTGACGGGATTGGAACCCGGGTCGCCGAAGTGAAGGCTAACCATGCAGACCCCTAGACCATCTGCTAGCCAATCACGCGCCTCGCATTCACAAGTGCACTAGTATCTTAAATCTCGCGTGCCGCATATGAGTTTATAAAGCCGAGGACTCGTCAGGCGGGAGGACCGGGGGCGGATATTTCCAAAAAAATTTTCCTGTCAGAGCGACAATTTGGGTGTGTTTACTGCGCAAGCAATGTTAAGTGTGTTTAATATTTTATTTATTAGCAAATTGAACAAACTCTAACAAGTTATGTTGCATATTGTATATTGCAACTAAAAAGATAAGTAAGCGGTTCCACACAGATGTACTTCTTCTGCCTTTAGGGCCATGTTTTGTAATTCCCCATCCACCTCCCTTTTTTCCCTGGTATGATGATAGTACTCCCTTTCAACTTTTTCTTCCGCCGTTATTTCCAGGTGGTACTCTTCCAGAAGAAAAAGGTCTAGATCCTTTTCTTCCTTTATTTCATTTCCTCCCTTATCCAACATGGTCTTTTCTCCCTGTTGATAGCCCTTTCTTCTTAGTATTTCCCAAATCTTTTCCCAATTTCCATTCTCTGTTAGAGTTTCAATATCCTCTCATTTTTTTTCAATATTTTCTCCTTCGACGTTCCTGTTGGTCTGCTGCATTTCATCTTGGTAGTCTTTCCTTGCCTTCTTAACCTCTCTCCTCAACATTGACAACTCCGCATCCCACCAGTCCTGACTAACGAACTCCCTTTGTTCCCTTCGTCTAATGCCCGATCTGCAGCATCTGCTGCAATAGTCCTGAAAAGTTTTTGCCTCCTGTTAAATGTCTTCATTTGTTCTCACCTCCCCACCTTTGTATTTGGAGATATTTTCCATAAACCTGTCCCAGTCGGTGTTTACAAAGTCATATTCCTTCCTACTTACCTGTGTCTTAGCCATTTTCATTTACAGCGAAAACCTGATGTATCTATGGTAGCGTCTTCAGACAGCGGTCTGTTTTCAACTTTTCTGGTGACCTTTGGCGACTTTGGCCGAATGTCCGCCATAATTAAGTTACTTCGTATGGCTCTCCGCTCGCTTCGCTCGTTCTGGGGCGCAGCTGAACAATACTAACCCAATATCAGGGGAAATAAACGTTTTACAAACATAACGTTAGAACGAATTAAAAACATAGTTTGGCGCTAGCGGGGATCGTACCAGCCACCTTCACATCACAAACTACTGAGCTACCAGACCGTTGTAAGCAATTCCGTGTACCGCGAAAACATGGGTAATTCTGCCGATTCGGTCAACGTCGGGTCGCGTCGTGGAAGGTCGTCTGAGAAGTTGACAACAGACCGCTGTCAGAAGACGCTACTTTGTAGATGCTGGATCTGTGAGGGGGTTCAATTCCTGTCGCTTTTAATTGTTTTTTAAGATTGTTGGTAAAAAGGATTTTTTCTTAATTTTGGGCCTGCCTTGGATTAGTTTTGGTTAGTTCCTGTTCTTCGACCCCCCGTAGCGAGCGGAGCGAGCGGAGGATCATGCGTGAAGTGAAATAATACATTCGGCTGATTAGGTACTGCGCTAGGTCTAGCTCCAAGTGCTAGATGCGATTTTTCAGATACTAGTGCACTTGTGAATGCATGCGGTTTAAAGATCTGCAATTGGCAGGTACATGGCCCTCCGCTCGCTTCGGGGCTCCTGTCAGAGCGACAATTTGGGTGTGTTTACTGCGCAAGTAATGTTAAGTGTGTTTATTATTTTATTTATTAGCAAATTGAACAAATTCTAACAAGTTATGTTGCATATTGTATATTGCAAATAAAAAAACTAGTAAGCGGTTCCACACAGATAATCAACAATATTTTTTCAACGAATTTCTTCATGAAAGTGCTATTATTTCTTTCAACTACTACAAGAAACATATTTATCCTTTTTTAACGCACTTACACTTATACCAGAGAGACATATTAATTAATATTCTTTAAACAAATCTTAACAAAAAGTGGGGTAACTCCATCCATAAAATAAACTTCAGATAAAAACCCAAGAAATTGTTTCGACGGGATAAATAATATTAATAAATCAAGATCAAATCAGCCACTACTTGACTGACAATCAAGAAATTCAAAATTAATTATTGTCAAAATAATAACATCTATAGCAGGACGTAAAAGAGAATGCAGCTAATTCGCTTTGCTTCTGAGCTATATTGACGAGCTCTACCGAAACATTTACATACGCATCAAGCTGTATAGCGTGATGTAACGCATAGAAAAAATGATTGGGACAAATATAAGAATTCTAATGCTAAATAAGGTGAAAGTTATTATAGTATGAACTTAAAACCGGTGGGTACGAACGATATTGCACAAGAAGCGAGTAATTTGATCAATGAACAGATATTATTTAACGAATTATTTTAGCTCAGCCTCTGGGTAGAACGATATTCTTGGATATTATATTGTGGATTAACGTTGTTTTGAGACTCCAAGAGGAAGAAATGCGATTTGTAGCACTGTAATAGGCAGACAGAAAAAGAAAACACCTACTGCACACTTGAAAAAGAGATTGGAGCAATCATATATTATTATTGCGCATGCGTCAGTGTAATCCCTTCAGCCCCGTTTACACTTAGATGACATGGCCCGGCATGATCATGCGCACTTTGAGTAGGGAATCGACGTCAATCAAATCGTTGGTGCCTCAATCCTAAGCATCATTTTAGTTTTTAGTCAAGAGTACCTAGCTAACACAAATCGAGTAGGAAATATCGATACAAAATCAGTCACCTTGATGAGTTGTTTCGTACATCGTTTAGCATTTTTATATTGGCGTAGGCATATCCAAGAATGTTTAAAAATGTCAAGGTCCATCAATCATTTACATAAACAGAAAGGTCTATTCTAAAAAACTAATTAGGAAGAAATTTATTACCGTTTACGGTTCTGGTTACGTAACAATTTGTTGTTTAAGTTTACGTTAAGCTAAAGGTAAAATTAAGCTCCCCATCAAAGGAGTTGCTTTTATTGGTGACCCTTTTATATAATAACTATTTCCTATTATTCGAATTGGATCTAACCTGCGTATGACTGTTTTCTTTTTTAAAATACTTTCTACTGACGCAGCGTAATTATTGAAGAGAAGGCAGACAGGTTCCGCAACAAACAGCCTGGGCTGGTTGGTTTACTATAATTTTATACAAAGTGTTTCTGTGGGTCAAAGAAATCTATAGTCAGCTCGCACTATGGCCTACAATGAACTCGGATTATTTAAATCATTATTTATTGTTTGGTAAATTGAATACGCACATGTTAGTGGAAATCCGAAAAAATAGTTTACACGTGACACGTTCAAACAATATAATATACTTTTCACGTGTCACGGGGGGAGGTGTGTGACGCAGGTATATATAATGAGAATTCTGAACCAGTATTTGCATACATACATACAGCCATTAATTTATGTCAGAATAGATTTCCCTACTGCAAATCTACCTCGTTTCTACACTTACAGAGAGATAAGAGGATTTTGGCATTTACATATTACGAAGAGTAACCCAAATATGCGATCGGAACCTTCAGAAGAAAATGAACGGCTGTGATGGTGATGATAGGCCTCGTATCAGTGTTGCCAACTCGTTATTAGTTAAAACGCTTGTTAATTTCATGTTTTCTCGTTTTGTTCTGTATAAAACAGTTTTTTTTTTGACAAAATACATCGTACATCAGCATTTCTCTATTAAGTTTTTGCATTGTTTATTATTGAAGAAAAAAGGACTGATATGATAATTTTATTGATATTTAAAAATATTTGACAGTGTTCATTAGCACCGTCAAAATTGGGAATAGAGTGACGTCATAGTATTTGGGTAAGGGACTGACAGAAGAAATTCGTTCTAATAGGCCTCGATTAGGATATAATATTATGCGCATTCAGTTTAGTATCCTCTAGAAGCCACAAAGCTTTGGAGAAGAAGAGGTGAGAGGCTTCAGTGCCAAAATTAAGCTGTGATTAATTGACACCATAAAATGGCGGTTTGACGCAGCAACATGCACACGACAGTCTGTTGCCTATTGTCACATTAATCATCAGATTTTAACATACTTTTGCCAGCATTCTAATAAAAAATTTGTAGATTACATAATTATATTAGCAATCACATAATTTCATTTCATGCCATCGGCAACACTGCACGGCAAGCTGCATCCTAATCAATGACATATAAAGAAATCAAGACAAAAGAACTTATATATGAATTAGCTCCCACGCATGCGTGAAGGCTTAGAATTGAGAAGCCGATAGGAACACTGTATGTAAAATTTTACGCATGGTCAGGTTTGACAAACATTTGGCAACAAAAGATGTTTAATTTTTGGCAAATTGCTTGCAATGGGCCTGGTGGGCCAGTGGTTAAATACTGTATTTGTCATGCGGCGGCAGACACAACAATTGGCGGCGGCCCAGGTTCGATTGCCGTCAGCGACGGAACTTTTTTTTAAAGATTATGTTCGTAAAAAAAAATGCGAGCGAAGCGAGCGGAGGGTCATGCGTGAAGTGAAATAATAGTCAACATTTCATAAGAATCATATGATACACATCCGCGATTTTTCGCAATCGGTGCACCTAGACTCATGTATTTGACTAGAGAAAGCGGTCTGTTTTCAACTTTTCTGGTGACCTTTGGCGACTTTGGCAGAATGCCGGCCATAATTAAGTTATTTCGCAAGGCTCTCCGCTCGCTTCGCTCGCTCCGGGGCGCAACTAACCAAAACTAACTCAATCTAACCCAAAATCAAGACAAAAACGTTTTGCAAACATAAGCTTAGAAGGAATTAAAAACATAGCTTGGCACTAGCGGGGATTGTACCTTCGCATCACAAACCACTGAGTTATCAGACCGTTGTAAGCAATAATTTTATGTACCGATAATTCTGCCGATTCGATCAACGTAGGGTCGCGTGGTGGAAGGTCGCCAAAAAAGTTGGCAACAGACCACTGTCAGAAGACGCTACTTTGTATTTGCGGTAGGTAGACACAGACGCGAATGGCGATTGGTAGTTGATACTTGGAGCTAGCCCTAGCACGGCACTTAATGAGCCAAAGTATTATTTCACTTCCCGCATGACCCTCCGCTCGCTTTGCTCGCTACGGGAGCTCAATAGACAGGAACTAACCAAAACTAACCCAAGGCATGCCCAAAGAAAAGATACTTTTTACAAACATATCCTTAAGAAATTAAAAAAAAACACACCGATAGGAAATGAACCGCGGGCGAACCGCGGGCCGCTTCATCACAGACCCAACATCTAACCACTGAACCATCACAGCACTCACGGACAAATCATTGCATTGCAAAGACTTCGGTAAAATGAAGGCTGATGCTAATTTTGAATCCGATTGGGCAGTCTCCAGTCTATGAATGGTATGATCATTCCCTAATAGCACATGGATGTCCAATGGACGTTCAATGGACCTTTGGAACGTCCGATGGATATCCGTTTTATAGACGCCCGACGTCCAATGAACGAACGGTGGATGTTCAAATGTCACAAAATTGGACCAAGGAGGACATCCGTCATGGATATCATATAGACTAACAGGGAACGTCCATGATTTTTGTTTCGTACTACTATGGACGTTCTTTTTATAGTACACCGGACGTACTGTAGACATCCCAATGGATGTACTATGGACGTCCCAATGTCATAAAAATGGACGTAAAACGGGCTACCAGGCAGCGTCCACAATTACAAGCAACCTGAATCTTCATCACCTTCGTTGAACATCTGCAATATTTTCAAAGTCATAATATTAATCGTCTTCTAACGTCACAGGGCCAATGGCCATCCATTCTTGGAATAATGTAATACCTAAATTAATAAAAGTGTTTGAGTCTTATGGGGATCGAACCCGCAACTATTAGAACAAAGAGCTGGTGCGCATACCACCGCACCACCAGAACTCTCATTCGATTTAATTTTAAAATGATAGCCTAGCGTCATCATGTGAGCGCGATGAGTTGTCGTCGCGTTCCCAGCCAGCCAGCCAGCAGTCCATTATGTGACAAAGGATAGAAGATAAAACCTATAGGGTGTGAAAGGTAAAGACCCAGGATTGGTGTAATCTTAGCGGGAGATTTAAATATAAAAATGACTAGAGAATATTATTGTTTTCGTTCGACGCGTAGAGGTCAATGGAGGGCCACAGCCGAGCAGAATGTTACAAAGGATGTTCTTTAATGTGACGAAAGATATTCGACCTCTGGTGGGCGTACAGAGGGACATCCTTTAGTGTAACCATAACATTAATCCTCTGATAGACGTACATAGAACGTCTTCTGGTGCAACAAACCATTTTAGTCCTTTAAGAGACATACAAGGGACGACCTTTTTCTTAATAAAAGAAAAATGTCCTTTGACGGACGTACAAAGGATGTCCTTTAAAGTAACAATCGACCTATGGTAGATGTACAGAGGGACGTCCTTTAGTGCAACCATAACATTTACCCTCTGATGGTGTAAAAAACATTTTAGTTCATTAAGAGAGGTATAAGAAACGACCTTTCTCGTAATAGAAGAAAAGTCTTTTGACAAACGTACGAAGGACGTCGTTTGACGTAACAAAATATATTCATCCACTAAGGGACATTTAAAGGACTTCCTTTGGCGTAACAAACAAATATTTGTCTTGAAATGGACGTACAGAAGCCGTCCATTGTGGTGACAAAATATATACGTCCATCGTATATTTTTTGAATGTCCCTTTGCGTAACAAAATATATTCGTTCTTTTATGGTCGTACAAAGGACGTTTGTTTTAGGTCCATGGAACAATGGACTAATCATGGACTTTAACCGGACGTCCAGTGGACCTCGTGTGCTATTAGGGTTGTTCATAAAGACAATGGTATGATTCAAGAATAATAAACTGAAGTATAATTATTCTTGGTCTTGATCTTTCTTTCCTTGGTTTTGGTTTGGTTTTCTTGTGCCCCCCTTTCAGGGAGCGGTTGGCTTTGCTGCAAAGCAATCCGCCGGCGCTTACTTATAGACAGGGCCACCGACTTGCATAATTTACACGTTGTTCCCGTGTGAGGGGATCATTTTTTGGTAGGAACTATGAAGGGCTGTAGCCCTCCGTAGTAGGAACCTCCAGTAAGACGAGGAAATTCACGACTTTTGCACAAATATAAGCTAATTCTAAGGTCTTAATGGCAACCATAACCACAAAATATTCCCCATATTTTGTGACCATAACCCATTGACATTTCAATGTCAATAGTGCACTTGGAGCTAGACCTTGCGTGGTACCTAATCAGCCCAATGTATGATTTCACCTCACGCATGACCCTCCGCTCGCTTCGCTCGCTTCGACAAAAACTAACCCAAGGCATGCCCAAAATGAAAAAAAATACTTTTTACAAACATAACCTTATCACAGAGGCCCCTCCAGACAACTCATTACACCGCAAAGACATCGGGAAGCTGAGGGCTGATTAGGTGCCGTGCAAGGTCTAGCTCTAAATATCTTGATCTTAGATTAGTTCCGGTTCGTTCTTGGTCGAGGTAACATCGCGTTGTGTAGCGGCTCCTTTTCGACGCCATGTTGGGTGACGCGTGGCAAACGTTCAGGGACTGATTTGGCTCCCCAAGGAAAAAGCGGACATCCTAGCCAGCGTCGTCTGTGCCACTTCAAAAGTGTTTGTGTTTGTCACTTCCGATCCTCCGCAGAGGGACGAACACGTTGGAAACGGATTACAGAATTCGGCACGGGTTGCGAAAGCGATTGCTTAGAAGACATGTTCTAAGCCCTCGGTGGGAGGCCGGAAAGTCGTGCCGACTAGAAGGTGTAAGGAGGAGGGTGATTCCAGGTTTTAGTCTTGTGCGCGGTAGCGTGACCTGAGAGCGGTCGGGGGTTTTCCTGCGGGGTTTAGGACTTCGAATTCTCTGACAGAAACGGTTATACCTACAGTACGCGAAACATCCTGGAATTAGAACACTCAGTCGTGCCTTTCATAGATTTTAATTTTGTGGAACAGATGAGTGCACCAGGGGCACAGGCCCGTCATACTGTAGCTCCCACCGCAAATACAAGGCCCCTCAAACTGGAATAACGTGTAACATAAGTAGAAGGGTAGCTTTGTCTAAGCGCCGGAAAAGGGGTGGGCTGGCAAGTTGTCCGCAAGGAACAGAGCTATTTTTCATATTACACACACTAGTTGTCTTGATGGTAACCATAACCACAAAATATCCTCCCCATTTTGTGACCATAACATAACCTATAATAGACTTCCGATTCGTCTTCGGTCGAGTGTGCACGTGTCGGGTATCGGCCATTTTGTTCCAGCTTCATATACATATATGTTAGTTTGGGGGCACATGGGGCTTTCAGGGGCTGTGTAGATTCCCCGAATAAGATTCGGACGTCCAGCCGGGGGTTAGAGCCCCGTGCATGTACAAGATTTAAATGCGTGTGAATGTCCAGCCGGTGGTGTTCGAACCTTAAAACAAGCCGTGCATGTACAAGTCGGGGCCCCAGGGGTACATACTCGACATACTGGGTGCCCTAAAAATAGTATCTCTATCCATCAGGTGTAACTAATCTGGGATGGGTCGCCCCAGCTCTTACTAAGCCGGATAGAGGTCTTTTCTGGCTGAATTTCTCACGAAAAAGGCCAATAGAGAGTTTACTACTACTACTATAACCTATAATAAAAGCCAAGCCAAGTTGTTCTTGTCGGTACAAATATGCAGAGAATTCCAAACTAACTTTCTTCCATATGCTTGTATCCACTTCCCTGTATACCCCAGTCACTTTTGCAGAAATGAACAACTTTTTGTAGCTGAAATCACCAACTGGCTAACCAGATTAAGGAAAATATATGACCTGTTTGATGTTGTACTTGTGCATCCCTAGTTTAGATACATACCACGTAAAGTAATATTGTACTGGACAAACTTATGTCATCAGTTATAGATGTTTCACTTCTCTGTTAGATAATGAATGATAAATGAATTTGTCATTTACCTACTCACAAGGTTCTACTGCTATAATTAAACCCTACCCTACAACTCCGTTTTGACTACTCATACTACTTTGGAACACTCCGACTATGATGGACAACAAAGCTATTTATGACGTCTGCAAACGTAACTTGGACATTGCACGCTCTACATAGATATACAAACCTGAACAGATTGATTGGCCAAATTGTAGCGTCTATCAATGTCTTGGAGGTTTGATGGTGCCCTCAAGGTTAACCTCACAGAATTCCAAACTAACGTTCTTCCATATTTTTGTATCCACTTCCCCGTATGCCCCAGTCATTTCTGCAGAAATGAACAAATTTTTGTAGCTGAAATCACCAACTGACCAACCAGATTAAGGAAAATATATGGCCTGTTTTATGTTGTACTTGTACAAAGAAGGCACCATCCTCAAGAATGTGAGATGAAGCCTGCCAGCTACCATGGCTAATTCGTCCACGTGCAGTTTTATATAAATCGACCTCAATTTATAAAACTGCACGTGGACGAATTAGCCATGGTAGCTGGCAGCCTTCACCTCACATTCTTGGGGATGGTGTCTTCTCTGTACAAGTACAACATAAAACAGGCCATATATTTTCCTTAATCTGGTTGGCCAGTCGGTGATTTCAGCTACAAAAAGTTGTTAATTTCTGCAGATACGGGAAGTGGATACACGCACATGGAAGAAAGTTAATTTGGAATTCTGTGAGGTCAACCTTGAGGGCACCATCGAATCTCCAAGTGGCAGTGATAGATGATACAATTTGGCCAAACAATCTGTTCAAGTTTGTACACCTATGTAGGGCGTGCAATGTCCAAGTTACGTTTGCAGATGTCATAAATAGCTTTGATGTCCATCATAGTCGGAGTGTGCCAAAGTAGTATGAGTAGTCAAAACGGAGTTGTAGGGTAGGACTCAACTATAGCAGTAGAACCTTGTGAGTAGGTAAATGGCAAATTCATTGATCATTCATTATCTAACAGAGAAGTGAAACATCTATAACTGATGATATAAGTTTGGCCAATACAATATTACCTTATGCGGTATGTATCTAAACATGATATATCTGGTAATAGTATACCATGAATGTTTACATAATTTCTTCCTTCGTCTCTTCTGACCATAATGTAAAAGGTTTTCTTGCTCTGCGGTCTAAAGAGATCATTCTAATTTATAGGTGATTAAACGCAGGGTCTAATTTTAATATTAACAACATGAAAGGTGATACCTACATCCTACATTGGGTTACGCACTTCCCTATTTTGGTGTAAGTAATATGCATTTATTGTATATGCTGCTATCAGTCGATTCCTGTAAAATGGATCTGATTCATCAGTTTCCACAAATCCAATGAAACCTAAGTGGAAAAATATCGGGTGATTATGATTAGAATAATAAAAATATTTATACAAACTAGGACCTCTGGAAGGAGGGCGGAAGGGGACTCAGTGAGCATCATACATCAAAATCTACAATCAATAGGGACAAGTCATGATGCCTTACAAGACCTGGTTGATACTCAGGATAATTGTCTTGCTCTCTGTGTCACTGAGCACTGGAAGACAAGAGATCAACTCCCAAATTACAATCTGCTGGTATTTACTCTGGCCTCATCATTCTGCCGTGACCAAAGGTATGGCGGTGTGGCAATTTATCTGAGAGATGGAGTAGAGTACAAAGTAAGGGAGGACATTAACCTGCTCTCTGTAGAGAGTACTTTTGAATATGCGGCGATAGCAAATAAGATATGTAAAAAGAAAATAGTAATACTGCCCATTTATAAAGCTCAAATCAACACTGTACATAGTTTTTTAGATAAGCTTGAGATTGTTTTAAGTATTATTTTAAATGATAATTGTCTGTGTTTTGTTGCAGGAGATTTTAACCTTAATATTTTAGATGTGCAAGACAAATACGCTCAGAGTTTTTTTAGTGCTTGCTTAGTTCCTACAATTTCATTCCTTCGGTTTTGGAAACTACTCGGGTGGGGCAGACCAGTCAGAGCTGTATAGAGAATATATTCACGAATCATCGCCCTTTTGGGGCAGAGGTGATGGACACTCATATCTCAGATCACCCTGCTCAAAAACTTACTTTTAATCTGAATATAGGTAAGCAACATCAAAAAACGATTGCTAGCAGAATTTTTAATGCTTCAAATAAGAACAAGTTTAGGGGTGCTCTATCAAATCAAAATTGGGAAACAGTATATAATATACCATAGAATCTAGTAAATGAACAACAACAGCAATGCAAACATTGTTAAATCTTTATTTGAAAATAGTTTTCCTAAAAAAATAATTACAAAGCAAAAGAAAATACCCTGCAGGGCTGTTCAGCCCACTCCACGGCTTGTTTCATGCAAGAATGAGTTGGATCTTCTGCTTGTGCTTAATAGGAGGTACCTTGGTTACGCCGAGGCCTACAAATCAAAAAAGGGAATATAATAAGCTTCTAAAAGAAATACGTGGAAGTCAGTATACTAACAGAATTAATAACAGTGAAAACAAATCTAGGTGTGTCGGGCAAATTGTAAAGGAAATCAGGGGCCTGGAGAATGTAGGCCAAGCCCACCTACAGGTTCCAGGATATCCTGCGGAAATATCGAACATGTTCAACAATTTTATGATCAATGCTGCTCCAAATTTAATAAAAAATCAACCTCAAGTACCATTTTCCTGCAATACCCCAGTGCATAACAAATCCTTTTTTTTTATCTCCGGTCACACCATTTGAGATAAATGGGATTATTGCAAAACTTAAAAATAAGAGGAGCTCTGGGTTTGATGAAATTTCAGCAAATCTATTGAAGCACTGTGCAGAGGAGGTTGCAGTGCTCTTGTGTCACATCATAAATAATTCATTTAAGTATGGTTTATTTCCAGAACAGCTTAAATTAGCTATTGTTAAATCATATACAAAAAGGGAGACAAAACTCTTCTTAAAAACTACAGGCCTATTAGCTTATTATCAAGCTTTTCTAAGGTCTTCGAAATTGCAGTGTTCTCAAGGCTTCTGCAGTTCTTCTGCGCAGAAAAATTAATAACCTCATCCCAGCATGGTTTTCTTAAAGGAAGGTCAGTGGAGACTGCAACTTATGATTTTGTTGAGAGGATTCTTAATGACTTTGAGAATGGGAACCTATCTCTGGGTGTATTCCTGGAATTGTCAAAGGCATTCGACAGTATTGACTTCTGAATTTTGCTCGAAAAATTGGAGCGCTGTGGAGTGCGTGGACCAGCCCTGCAGTGGGTAAACTCGTAGTAGATGGTAAGGTTCGGTTCTAAATCAAAAAATGATCACTAGTGATCCCTAGTCCCCCTACCTAACTTCATACCGCTAGTCCTCCCACCTAACCTCACATTACAAGTCCCCCTACCTATTTTCAAACCAATATCCCCCTACTTAACTTCATACCGCTAGTCCTCCCACCTAATTTCAATTTGTAAATTCCTCCCACCACTCCTCATCTTTTTAAATAGGAACGCTACAATTTTCGACCACTCATTATATCAGTATTAATTTGTCAGTATTAATTTGTCTCCAGTCAAAGTAACTACTAAAGATGTTTGAATGCAATGATTGTAATAAGAGTTGTAAAAGAGAAGTGTGCATAGACATGAAAGAGAATCATGTCCTTTTCGGGAAAAGTTGCTGTCCGATTTTACAAGCGAAGATTTCAAGTTCCTGCCATTGCAATGCCTAATAAACAATGTGCAACCTTATGAACTATTAAATATTTGGGGAAAGCTGCCAAGTGCATATAAAGCCAACTTTAACCTGCAAATAAAATTGCCTTGCTTTATTCATTACAACAGACCTGATTGGCGCACTGAAATAGATGGCCCTCCTAGCTCCCAGAGTAATTGTGTATTATGTAATAAGACATTATCTAAGTTAAATACCAATAATTAAGTGTTTAATATATATATATGCTTGTATACCCAATTGAATAAAAATTTATTGGAAAATTGCCTATATATAATATATAATCGTGGACTGTAATATGACTTACCGAGTTTTAAATTTTTCCTTCCAATTAGATAATCACTTGTGGATTAGGGAAATGGTTTAAGAAAGGAAATGAGGGAGAATGGGAAAATTATCTTATTGCTCACGGATTCTTAAGATATGACTGATGCGATTCACTGCCAGTTGAAATATCCGGGATCCGCTATATTTATGATGAATCTTAACCGACCGACAGATCGAATTCGAAAATTAGGTTTTCTGGTATAATCGCCGAGTTAATATGAATACCGCCGCAAACTTTTGTTAACTAATTCTTCATCCGGTTAAAGTTCACACAGAACCTTAAAAACAGCGATGTTGCCGATATTTAATAAATAAAATCTTGGCTTTAGGAAATTGCCAAAACATTAAGTATTCAAATAAATTTTTAGGAAAAAAATTTACAACTTTTATTTCTATTTAAACCTTCAAAACTTGAATAATAAAGGACAGAAGTCTCCTGCTGAAAACATAACTGTATAGGTAACAAAACAGATAGACAGACAGATAGACAAAGAGACAGACAGCAAAACAGACAGACACATAGACAGACAGCAATTACAAATTCCAAATACAGAATATTCTGTGGTTTTAGCTCCCTTGGATTATTTAGTCTATAAAATTTCAACCAAGCTGGCTGGTCGGTACAAACAAATTAATTTTATTAATTGCTTTAAGCCATAAAGGTGTAGGTGGCTAATTAATTGTATAATAATTAACCACAAGCAAATTAGTGGACTGTATTAAGATAGGGTGGAGGGGGTTTTAGATATACGTTGTGAATTGAAACTAGTTAGTTAGATTAACTAAGTACTTTAATAATGCAGTTGTAACTTGCATTAAATATGATAAATATATACAGTATTTTCTATCTACTTTCAAGCACTCACTCATTCACACATAAATACTAAATATACAAAAAGTTACTTATTTCTAAATAACTACTACAGAAGTCTTGATTATTTAACTTTTAAATGAGAATGTTTGTCTTTTCCTTATACTACAATACGGGCAACTTTCTTTGTCACAGAGAATACCTTGATTTCCAATGCTCTACTTCACTTTAATAGGCCAGGGATCTGACTTTAAACCATTGATTTGAATTGTACACTTCTGGTATCGCCATTTTTCTTCTTCTCTTCAACTACAAGGGAACAGAGATGCTACGTCGTTTCTGGCTTCGAGCAATTGCGTTAAAACGCCCAAAAGAGGTCTTTGTCCAATCTTGGACAAGGATAACTGAGGTGCACTAGATATTCTCTAATATCTGTGCATACAAACGGAGAAAATGGCCTAAAAGGGTGTGACCTTTTGGCGCGAAAACGAGAACCAGCAATTTCGCTGTTGCTCGAGAGAAAGTTGGAACTGCATTTTAAATAACTAACAAAATGAGAGAAACTACTAATTTGCCTTAAACAGTGCCAGGGCAGGGCTAGTTGTTTTTCGGCGCTAAAATATAGGAGAGCTGTGACGAGACAGATCCTACACGGTTGAGTGTTAGCAAGGCACTAATAAAACTAATTTCAATTTCTTCTTCTAACTGGCGGCCTGGCGGCAAACACAAAGTGAAGTGGGGGATGGTACAAATTCCGAATTCATTTGAGAATGAAAGGGTAGAAACTATATTCTCTCTTTATTTCATACATTATTGTTTACGCAATACTAACGGAGACAAATATATATTAAATTGAGAACAATTCAGAACAGGGTTAGAAATCCAGGAATTACTACAATTATGAAGAGTTATGTCTCATTTTCAAATGCTGAAGCTTACAGTCTGCAAAATGCAGGCTGGAATGCGCTTGAATATCCACTAATAGCTGACAATGGAAAATTTAGTGTATGTATTCCATTAAAAATAATAATGGGATTTGGTGAAGATTTCCACAAGATAATAATGAATTTACGTCAAGAATTAATTATCATTAGAAGTAATTCAGATTTAAATGCTATTGTTCAATTGCAAGATAAAAAGTGAAATTGGAAAAAGTACTATGGAAAATGCCGCATGTATCAGTCAGTGACAATCAGAAACTACGATTGTTAAATCAGTTTGAAAGTAACAGGGAGCTACCTATTGCTTTCAGAAGTTGGGAGTTGGATGAATATCCTCAACTACAACAAAGTAAAAATCATACTTGGGCTGTAAAATCATCAAATCAATTAGAGAAACCTCGCTTTATCATCGTAGGTTTTCAAACAGATATGAAAACGAACATTGCTAAAAAAATGAATGAATTCCAACATTGCAATTTGACTAATTTAAAAGTCTATTTAAATTCTGAAGTATTTCCCTATGACAATCTAAATTTAGAGTTTGATAAATAGCAATTCTTTACGATATGTTTACGCAGTTTCAAAAATCATATTATTATCGTCATCAGAGTGATTCGTGTATACCGTTATATTTCAAGACTCACGTCCCTCTGGTAGTCATCGATTATTCTAGACAAAGTGAAGACGTACTTAAAGGAGGTGCGGTAGACATTCGGATAGAATTTGAAGCCAGCAAAACTGTGAAAGCCAACACCACAGCCTATTGTTTATTTATTCACGATCGACTAGTAAAATATAGTCCACTTACTAGTACAGTAAAAGTTTTTTAAAGAAGAAGAGAAACAAGGTACATTTTAGACATTCTAGGATTTCAATATAAGGAAAGTGATTTCATTTGTAAAGAAATTGCAATACTGAATATGTCTAATGGTAAAATATTTCATCATATTATATCGTTCTCGTATCCATTTTACTGGTTCCAGAACAATAGTGTGGGAAAACATATAAATTGGACATCAAACAATGTACATGGACTGAGCTGGGTTATTTCAGATAAAGAGACTATACTGGAAAGACTCCACCTGTTTATAACAAATGTCATTAATCCGAATGAAAATGTGTTTGTAAAACGTGATCAGAAGAAACGTTGGTTAAGTAAAATAATATCAAATAGAATAATTGATTTATTAGAGTTAGGTTGTACTAATGTAAAATCTCTTATAAGTGAAGGCTCTCTAAGCAGCTTACATTGTAAAAAACATGTATTTAATGATTTAAGATGCGTTAAACCAATGCATATATTTTAAGGGATTTTTATAATAAAAGAGGTATTTTGTACATTTTCTTTTTAATTTTTCATTAAATATTTAGTAGCAAACTCAATGTAAGGAAATCGTTATTACGTCAATGGCTACATTGAACCTGCCACGTACAAACAAACAAAGTAATACATCGGTCACATCACTATTTTGCAATAAGGCTTTGTCGAAAATATTTAGCAAAAGTTTAAGTAAAAATGCTATATATGCCTCTATGGTAACCGAAAAAAAAATCGTTTTAAGTCGTCGATTAATCGTAATTTTCCCTATAACTTGATGTATAACTGGATATACTTTGAAGCGATTTTAAGTTAACATACCATAGTTCCCTTATGATAAATGATGTAAAAGTTCTGATTCGGTTTTTTAATTTGTTGTAAAATTCCCTATAATTTGATATATAACTTGGTATATTTTGAAGCGATTTTAAGTTAACACATTTTGGAGATTATAGTTCCCTTATGATAAATGATACAAAAATTCTGATTTGATTTTTTAATTCGTTATAAAATTCCCTATAATTTGATATGTAACTTGATATATTTTGAAGCGATTTTTAGTTAACATCTTTTGGGCACTATAGTTCCCATATGAAAAATGATATAAAAATTCTGAATCGATTTTCTGATTTGTTGTGAAATTCCCTTTAATTTGATCTCAAACTCGATACATTTTCAAATGGTTTTAAGTTAGCGTCTTTTTGTCACTAAAACTCTTTTATGACACCTTATACAAAAATTCTGAATCGATTTTCTGGTTCGCTGTAAAGTTCCATTTAATTTGATATACAGTATGTCCGGCGATCGGGTAGACAAGAGGACAAATGGACCAAATATTGCATTTCTCGATAAAAAGTCATTCTTCATAAAAATTTTTGCTTGTTAAAAAAATATGATTGTCGTTGAGAAAAAGTTGTTTTTTATACAGGGTGACCAAAAAGTTGAATATTATTTTTTTTAGAGGAATTAAATAACCTTATTTTTCAGTTTTCAGCAAAATATTTCTTAAGAAATGTGCTTTAAATCATCTTGTTACAAGTACGTTGGAAACCGTTCATAATTTTTTTCCATTACGTATCTGTATGAAGAATCGCCATTAGCATAACATTGTATTAAATGTATTTTTTGCTCCGTTAATATTATAAATGAAATACCATTAAAAGTTACTGGCTTAATGATGATTTGCTTGACACTGTCACGCACACAACTTGTCAATGAACAAAATTTGGTGAAATGCAAATTTTAAACAAAAAAATTATTTTTATCCAAAGTTGATGAAAATCGACTTCTGAAAAGATGGAATGATTTGAACCAAAATTCTTAAGTGGTATTTTGCTAAAAACTTAGAAGTAAGGGTACTTTATTCCTCAAAAAAATTGAATTTTTAACTTTTTGGTCACCCTGTATAAAAAAATAATTTTTTTCTCTACGACAATCATATTTTTTTAACAAGCAAAAATTTTTATGAAGAATGACTTTGTCGAAAACTGAAATTTTTGGTCCATTTGTCCTCTTGTCTACCCGATCGCCGGACATACTGTATAACTTGATATATTTAGAAGCGATTTTAAGTTAACACCTTTTGGGCACTATAGATCCCTTATAAAAAATGATATAAACATTCTGAATCGATTTTCTGGTTCGCTGTAAAATTTCCTTTAATTTGATGTATAATTCAATGCATTTAGAGCGATTTTTAGTTAGTACCGTTTTCGCGGCAGGCGCATAGACCGGAATTGGCCTTCCTCGAAAACTACAAGGGTAAGATCTGCGCAAATAGTGCCAAAAGTGCCTTCGGCATCCCGATCGATAATCAACCTCCAGATAATATATATTTGACAAAAAACGTGGTTAAGGCCTTTTTGGGTAATGACTTAGGCAAAAAACATACGCTTAATTGACGGCCGGCGCATAGACCGGAATTGGTTTTTTTCGAAAATTGCAAGGATGAGATCTGCGCAAATAGTGCCAAAAGTGTCGATCTCTATAATAAATATATATTTGAGAAAAAATAGGTTAAGGCCTTTTTGGGTAATGACTTAGGCAAAAAACGGATCCACTTATTACAATATTAAACCTATATTGTATCGAGTGCTGTTAGTTTGGATGACGTTATGCGCTACGTCAATGGCGACATTGAACCCACCACGTACAAACAAAGTAATTTTGCAATAAGGTCTTTATTTTTCTAAAATATATTTAGGACCAGGTGGATTGATAAAAATATTATTGAATAATATTTATAGCATAAGGTTTTTTTGGTCAACAGCCTCTGGTCATTGTCGAAGGTTCTTTTTACTAAAATTTCACTTCTTCGGATGACGTCTAGCGTAATGCCTTTTTGGTCAACCATCCAGTGTCACAGAACCCCTCACTTCTTCAGATGACGTCAGCATAAGGTCTTTTTGGTCAACAGCCTCTGGTCATTGTCGACGGTTCTTTTTAATGATATTTCTTCGGATTACGTCACTTCTTCGGATGATGGTCGCTTATAACGGCTGGATGCCATCAGTGTCACAGAACCCCGCCTTCTATACTACTGATGTGTTTGACGAAATGTCAGATTGCGTAGTGGGGATATAAGCGTGGGCGATTCCATTATCGCATTTGAGAGGGTAGAAAATGGCTCCTTCTCTCTTCGACATATGGTTGTCCACACAACAGTCACGGAGATGATATATTAAATTGAAAACGATTAAACACGATTGAATTGACGGAATGACATTTGGCGTTCTAGGGAATGCTGTACATGACGGACTCTATTATACCAATAAAACCAGGTTCGGACTAAGGGTTCGAAATGAAGAACTGAAATATGCTGTTTTAAATGCACACATTTCCATTTACGGTTCATTCATATTACATACATACAGAGTGTTATCACCAAACTATACGGTGAAAAGCGATAATTTATACACATGTTGGGGTGTTTCCCCAACACTGGCTAATGATCTCTCTCTGACAAATCTCGTAATGAATTTGATATTCAATTCAAAAGATACCTAAGCTACTTTTGAATCTGTTGTTTTCTGTTTGTATTGTTGTAATATCCTTCTTCTATGTTGATATATAAATATAGAACATAGAATTATAAGTAGTAAATATTTTGTTTCTATATTTGCAGGTTGGGAACTTCGAGGCCTTTATTGTTACAAATTCTTCAATATCCGGCATTCGTGGGAAAAAGCGGCGGAATTATGTCGCAGGTAGGTTTCGTTACATCTCCCCTGATGATTTAATAAATTGAATAGGTAATTATTAACAGTATTCTCACGCTATTATGGTAGAACAACCATCAAATTATTATATAAGGAGCATAAAAGGAATACATGAAATACATTCAGCACATTTAAATAAATATTCTAAAAAATATCGAGTGCCTCTAGTTCGATTATGTGGAACTAAAGGGACTGGCCAAATAAATTAAATAAATCCATTAAAAATAGAAACCGCGAATTGCGCGAAGAAAATTACTCAATTTCATTCAAACAAAAAGTGCATCTGTTTTACAACGGCTTTGCCTGAGAAAATCGTTAATGAATTAACAAATGCCCCCATTGCGATATCTATTATTGTTTTTATTCAGTTTGCTAAACCATTTAAAGTGGGTGAGATTTTTTCCAACCCATGCGTATTAATAATGAATGACAATGCCTGCCCATTGTCTTGCGCGGCCCACGTCTTCGTTTCGACAGACATTTTAATTAAGTGTGTTTAAACGGGAAGCTTTTGGGTTTTAATTGTCGTTTACGTTCAATGATTTTTTACCCACTCGGTGATTATTTATATTCGTCCTGATTTATCAATGCTGGTAACCTCTTGGCTATTTAAGGATGTAAACCATGGCGCTCAGAAATGGAGCGTCTTTGTATATTGGGTGAGTTCTCTGTTCTTACGTTTTTTCCTGTCTTTCATTTGGGGTTATGGCAAAAGTTCGAAAAAGTTATTTTTTGTCATACGCTCCCAAAAATAGCTATTTTACGGACTCATTTGAGTCCGTAAAATGCTTCTTTTTAGGCCTGGTCCCTAAAAGTCGTCATGGCAACCTTTACGGACTATTCCAAAATTCCTGAATATGTCTAAATGTCAAATTTCGAATGACATGACAAAATTGTCAAATAGTTGCTATGATATCAAATTCTAAGCTAACTTTGTCGTACATTATGATTTCAAAAATTATGGTAAATTTGCAAATTTAGGCGTTCTAAAGAATTGTAAAAAGCGTATAAATAATTAAATTTTGGGAGCGTAATGCGTATGACAAAAAATAGTGTTTGTCACACGTACCTAAATGAAGTTTTTCAGGACTCATCTGCTATTCCGGACTCGGCTAACGCCTCGTCCGGAAACAACAATGATTCGTCCTGAAAAACTCCATTTTAGGTACTTGTAACAAAAATAACTATTTCGTTATTTTTTGGAAAATATTAGTATGTTATATGACTCGACGAGGGAATAATACGTTTGATCTCCTAGATAGAAGATTTATCGCGTTATTTCGGTTGAATGAACGCCAGACGACTAATTACTACCTCATCTACGAGAACATGTTCTTGAAAGAGGAATAACTATTGAAAATTATATACGAACCATATTTTGCCTGCTGGCGAATTTATCTAATTCCCTATACTATATACCTTAGACAAGGAAACCTAAACCGAATCTAAGGTATATACTAAGTTACAGTGTTGCCACAAGCACTTTTTTTTCGAGGTAGATTCACGTAATATGTGGTGGATATGGGTCGGTGAGGGGTATATTAAATAAAAGCTAATATATTCACTATTTTTCATTTAGGATTCGTAAATTTTACTAACGTCTAACCGCTGACGGTAACTGACAATCCATATGGTATTATTTATGGCTTTGCATGGCCCTCCGCTCGTTTCGCTCGGTACGGGGGCTCAGTCAACAAGAACTAACCAAGGGCTTACCAAAACTAACCCAAAATTAAGAATTATTGTTTTTTATTAATTTACCTTTTTCCTTAATTTTGAGTTAGTTTGGGTTTGTTTTGGTTAGCACTTGGTTAGTTCTTGTTGATGAAGCCCTCGTAGCGAGCGAAGCGAGCGGAGGGCCATGCAAAAAGTCATAATAATACCATATGTATAGTCAGTTACCGTCAGCGGCTTGAAGTTAGTGCAAATTTTGCGTTGGCAGCGAATATTAACTACGATAAGAAGATTCACTCTCCGCGGCAGCACGTCAACGGTATGTCTCCTTCCCCGCGCGAAAACTAGCATGATACTGGCATGTGACCTTTGGACCCGGCGCACACTGGTCGAATTTCTAGGAAAGCTGGCCATAATAAGGTTTACCAGAAATAAGACATAAAAGTTATTAAGTATTACACGTTTAATATATCGTGTTTTAGACAAATAATTGTTAAATTTTTTGCTCATCATCTATATTTATATATAGGGAATATCAATTATCACTAACGATAAAATTCATGTATAAAAATCATTTGTATGTTCTTAAATCGTCTTAAAAAATGATTTTGAAAATTAAGGGCTCCTTCGTTGTAGTAAAAAGGGTTTTAAACTTTTAATTCGATGATCCAAATTTTATTTTTGCAACGGTTAATTCAGGAGTCTCACGAGCAAATTTAATGTTAAGCGGACGACAGAAACACGTTGATGAGGGCCTGCAATTTTGCCATACATGTATTTCAGAGTTATTGCTATTTTTAAAAATTAATCTAATAGGGACGAAACTAGTAAAAAATATAGAAGCATCAGTGCAGCTGTTGTTCAAAAATACGTGCTTATATTCTGACTATCCCAAGGTAATATCAAAGCCATATTTACAAATTAAAACTAAACTATAAATTTTTATATGCTGATTCAGCCAAAGTATTTATTACCTTTTTTTTAATAACATCCGAAATTTCAGCTTCAGTGTCACTTACTACAATATTATGGGATTAGGGGTGGGCGACAATAATCGATTATTCGATTCACTTTTAAGAAATTACCGATTAATCGACTTATCGATTAATATTTCAGAAAATATCGATAATCGATTATTTCGATTAATCGATTATTCAGTTATTTGCTAAAATATTAAGCGTTTAAACGATTATTCAATTTCTTGCCCACCCGTACCGATGACTTTACAACAGATATAGCTTTTAAAATTCCAATTTAATAATGCGTTGCGTTAAGAGTAATTTAAATGACATTTGAAAATACTTTCAGTACAACATATGAAAAAACAGAGAAACGTAAATGCTCAAACAAGACAGCAGCAGGAAACACTGCGCGGATCCTCATTTGCATTATAAGATCCTTTACACAAACAGTGCACTATATAAAATCCGGCCTTTCTCATTGGTCGATCCGCATGGCCCTCCGCTCGCTTCGCTCGCTACGGGGGCTCAAGAAAAGGAAACTAACCAGGTGCTAACCCAATCTAACCCATGACATACCCAAAATCAAGAAAAAAAGCTGTTTAGAAACATAATCTTTAAAAAATAATAAAAAAAGGAACGGGGTTCGAATCCGCGTTTTCCATATGAGACCCAACGTTCTAAACCTCTACACCACAAGAGCTCTTGATGGAAAACGATTGCATCACGCAGACCTATCGTAATACGAGATGGATCGACCAATAGGAGAGGTCGATTTTTACATAGTGCACTATTTGTGTAAAGGATCTTTAAATTCTCCTCATTTCGACGCGCCATTTTCTGATAATCTGGCTTCAGTTGTTGCACAGTTAGGTATAACACCAAGACATAACCTCAACGGAGTGTTAGCACATTAGCAGTATAGTACATCACTCTTTATCTTTTTATTATGTATTTGGGCAAAACTATATGATAAGAAGGATCACTCTCCGCGGCGGCATGTCAACGGTGTGTCTCCTTCTCCGCGCGAACACTAGCAGAATATCGGCAGGCCATGATACAAATAAAACAATCATGTTGGCAGGCGACCTTTGACGCGGCGGCCATAGACCAGCTCATCCTTTTGTCAGATTAATTTTCACGCCTAAATTCTATAGTCGAGTCAATATTCGATATAAGATAATATCGCTATTTTTTAGTTGTGCTGTATTACAAAATAGGAATGAAATATACAGTAAAACTATTGTGCGAAACCTTTAACCAATTTTAAAATCACCCAAAACGCCAAAATTTAATTAAATATTAAAAGATGGGGAAAATTCGAGCAACATTTTCTTCTTGATGTCTTTTGTCAGAATATTAGTATTCGGAAATATGGTGAAATCATTAACACAAAATCAAAATCTTTTAAATATTAGTTATTACATACCTTGAGTATTGCTAACAATAACAACTGCAAACAATTCAGAAGATATCAATTGTATTTTTCTAAAGCCAAATAGAGTATTAGAGTGCTATAAATAATTTCGTCATAAATTTGATTAAATATACCGCAAACGAAAATATCGTTTATGGCCAGCTTTTATTTAAATTCAACCTGTGTGCGGTGGAGTTCGCCGATCGTTACCTGGCAACGAAGAAAATCAACGACGATTCCTTTGTAGCGCTCTCTGGCCATTCAGTGGGCCTTCTTGTCGTAGTTAATATTCGCTGGCGTTGGCCTAAGCCTACATCTAAACATTCCCAAGGAACTCACTAATCACTTAACAGTTTGACGCTGGACGCTTCACAGTTTTAGCACAAAACAACAATTAACAAAAAAAGCGGTAACTTTTTGGTTGAAGTGACAGGCCGATTTTGTCGTTTTACGGTTTTTCCTCAGAAACACACGTGGAAACACATAAATTGAGTGATTTTACTTAATTTTTAGTAATTTTTTTATAGGCGGAAACCTAATAGTAATCAACTGTCTCCCGGGACAGTGGAGTAAATAGGGGTGCTGGGTGGGGTAAAAAAGGTGTACAAAAATGGAAAATATTCGGTTTGCAAAGGCAAATTTTGCTAAAAATATGTGCTGTTTTTATAAACATTCCAGTGGCTTAACAAGGATAGGGAAAAAGAACTCCACTTTCCTGTTGCAGTTAATTATTTTTTATGGTTCTACTAATATTTCACTTCGCGCATGGCCCTACGCTCGTTCCGGGGGCGCAACTGAACAAAACTAACCCACACTAACTCAAGGCATGCCCAATATGAAAAAAAGAGATTTTCGGGTGTGTATTGCCTATATATTTCTAGTGTTGTTGCTTTTTTTTCGGCTCAAATGTGATGGATCCTCCGATTTCAAATATATGTTTTTTCATTTTGAGCATGCCCTCGGTTAGTTTTGTTTCGTTGCAACTGCAACGAGACAGTGGAGCCCTTTTTCCCTAACCTTGTTACGCCACTGGAATATGTATAAAAATACCACATTTTTAACAAAATTCATCTTTGCAAACCGAATATTTTCTTTACCTACAATTTTTTACCCCACCCAGCACCTCAATTCGCTCCACTGTCTTGCAAAACATTTGATTACTATTAAGTTTCCGCCTAAATAAAAAACGCCAAAAAATTACGTAAAAATATTCAATTTGTGTGTTCATAATCAAGAATTCTTGGAAGACCGTTCAATGTTACCAAGTCAATATCGATCAATAATATCGTTAAATTAACCGACACGCGTTTTCTAGCGACATCTATTAGTAGAATGCCTTATTAAGATATTATGACAGCTAAAAAATGCCGAAAACTATAAAGCTTCGTCTGGACTTCTTTAAAGACAATGTCTTTCGACGCAAACACTGGCGCAAACCGATTTGAGATACCTCTTTTCGTTACCGAGAAAAAGGCGAAAATATGAAAATCACGTTTGGTCAATTTAAAAAAAAACGAAACGTCGTACATATTTTTTCCATTTAAAGTTTACCTCTAACTGTTACCGTTTTCGAATTATAGCCGATTTTCTAAAAATCCCGATTTTTTAAGCAATGATGCTCTTTGGAGGGTCTCGTTCGCCCATCACCAAAATTCGACCTCGTCCGGCTCCTATCGCGGAACCTATTCGCGGTAGGTTCCCGCCAACGTCATATTCGAACTCGGCATAGTCGAAAACCCCCCTAACCCGAATTTGAATTCATTCGGACGTCAAATCCTCTCGGCCCCTAAAGGAGCCCTAGGTCCCAAAAATGTTTTTTTCGTGTATAAGACCGCCCGCCATACAAAATTGACCAAAACTATGATTTTGGACGTCGCAAATTATCGGTCCCTAAATGGAGCCCCTAGGGTTCAAAATATTTGTAACGGTTTAAGAGGCGCCCGCCGAACATCCCTGCCGAACGTCAACCCTTCCGGACGTCAAATCGACTTTTTTTCTTTCGCACAGCCTCGCCCCTAAGGGCCTCGACTTTTTAATGTCCAGATTCGGTCGTCTCATCACCGAAAACCTCGCGACGGCTCATTTTCGTCGAACTCGGACTTGCCTAAAGACGAGTTCTATTCCGAGCTCACGTTCCCCAATACAAAGAATTTCAGATCCCAGAAAAACGAAAATATTCAGACGCACTTTACATTTTATCGAATACCTGCGTTATTTGAACTCCTATCGAAAAACTGTATAGACACTTTTCGATGGAACTTAAAACGACGCAAATATTGGCGAAAACCGATTTGAGATACCTCTTTTCGTTATCGAGAAAAAGGCGAAAATATGAAAATCACGTTTAGTCAATTTAAAAAAAATTAAACGTCGTACAATCAAACTGGATACGACACGTTATAGTACCCGACGAGACCCATATTTTTCATATTTAAAGTTTACCTCTAACTGGTACCGTTTTCGAATTATAGCCGATTTTCTGAAAATCTCGATTTTTTTAGGTCATGCCCCTGAATTTTTTTTTAAAATACCCGTTTTTATGACACAATCGATTAAAGGAGTCCATTTACATGTCATTAGCGTAAAAATTAAATTTTTAAAAATCCTACACGTCGTCCAAAATGGCGATTTTTCGTTTTCGAAATCGATGGGACCCGATTACGGGAAATGGGTTCGTCGGATCGAAAATCACACAGAATACCTTTTTTTAAGTCAAATGAGTAAGGGTGCTCTTTGGAGGGTTTTGTCCGCCCACCACCAAAATTCGACCTCGTCCGGCTCCTATCGCGGAACCTATTCGCGGTAGATTCCCGCCGACATCAGATTCGAACTCGGCATCGTCGAAAACCCCCCTAACCCGAATTTGAACCCATTCCGACGTCAAATCCCCTCGGCCCCTAAATGAGCCCCTAGGTCCCAAAAATGTTTTTTCGTATATAAGACCGCCCGACATACAAAATTTACCAAAAGTATGATTTTGGGCGTCGCAAAATATCGGCCCCTAAATGAAGCCCCTAGGTTCCAAAAATGTTTTTTTCGTATATAAGACCGCCCGCCATACAAAATTGACCAAAACTATGATTTTGGACGTCGCAAAACATCGGCCCCTAAATTGAGCACCTAGGTTCCAAAATATGTTTAACGGTTTAAGGGGCGCCCGCCGAACATCCCTGCCGAACGTAAACCCTTTCGAACGTCAAATCGCTCTTTTCCTTTCGCACAGCTAGGCCCCTAGGGGCCTCGACTTTCTAATGTCCAGGTTCGGTCGTTTCATCACCGAAAACCCCCGATGGCTAATTTTCGTCGAACTCGGACTTGTGTGTTCCTAGACTCTTTAGTCTAATTTCACATTGGCATGTGTCAGAATTATGCACCTCTACCAACAGTATGCTATCGATTTAACCCACTGAAATCGACGAAATTCCTCAAAATTCCTCACTATGGCACTGATGGCGGAATTGGCGCCAAAACCGAATATTAAAAATCAGACAAGCGTCTAGGGATAGGGCCAAATTTTCTATGCGATGCCGTAATATGGCCGAAATATCGGAATTATCCATGTCTACGTTCTGGCGAAAGTTCTTCAACACCTCGGTGGTGTAATAGGTGGAGGCCTGTCTTTTCTGTGTTGCGGGTTCGATTCCCGTCGGTTGCGATACATGTTTATTTACCTTTTTTTTTTTTAAGGTTATGTTTGTTTTTTATTAATTTACTTTTTAAGTTAGTCTTGGGTTAGTTTTGATTAATTCTTGTTGATTGCGCTCCCGTAGCGAGCGAAGGGCCATGCAAAGCCATAAATATGCCAATTATTCTTGTTTCGCCGTTGCGCATGCACGGTATTGCATCGAAAATTTGACCCTATCCCTAGACGCTTGTCATACCATAACTGTCGAGTGTCGAGTCGGCAAAACCATGATGATAACCTTAAAAAAACTAACCCTACTTTCCCTACGCAGTGTTACCAATGCTACCATATGAACACACTGTACCGAGAGTGACAAACGAATAACCTACCTAAAGGTAGCGGTTCGTGTTTTGATTTTTAGCCATATATTTGGCTCGAGTTCAGATCCGGCCAAAGATTATGTTGCTTAATACTGTGAATTATAGGTTAAGGTTTTATAATATTACAAATTCTTTCATTTTCCTCACAACTTCACTCTCCTCACAAATTCCTCACATTTTGAGGACTTCCTCACAGATTGGCAAAAGGTAATAAAGTAAATAAACTTCCTCGAACATAATATGCACTAGAGATTATCCATGAATTTAGTACCCGTAAGAAGTAACTAATGTAACTAGGCCGGCGTAGTAACACTTCACAGAAGGTATTATATATACTATATACTCTAGTGGATTATGATGCATTACTAAAGAAAATATTAAAGCGGTTTAGGAAAATGTTTGAGTACTAAATTCTGTTTAAATTTAAAAGTCTCTACAGTGAAGTAATTATCTCTGGCTCAATATTGCTAGCCAAACGTAATAATATGAATAAAAATAAACTTGTCTTGAAAAACGATCTCCTGTAAAGTTATGTCCGAAAACTGGTCATCACTCTTCTCTGTAGCCCTTCGCATACGCCGTTGCCAAACTTATTCTAATATATCACTTTTCGCATGGCCCTTTGCTCGCTTGTCCCAAATTAGTCAGGTTCCAGGTAATAGTGGCTCTTTCTACCCTACAGAGAATCAGCAATTAGAACCCCACAAAAACCAGCTACCGGAATTCCGCTGCTAAAATCCAGCTACCTGAATGCAACTACTAAAATCCAATTACTATAATTCAGCTACTATAAACCAGCTACAAAAATCCGAAAAACGAAAATTAATCCATAACAACATGACATGAAATGCCAAAACTTGGCCCCAAAAATCTAATTGAAATTCTACATTCAAAACAACTTAAAGCAGCTTACCCATAACTGGGGTTTACCAAAACCTTCCTGGGTATCTTGAAAGGATTAACGAGCTTATTGCCATTACAGCAGTTGCTAATAGGAGAATTTCCACTCGTAACAAAGTGCTAACCAAAACTAACCCAAGACATACCTAAAACCAAGAAAGAATAAAAAAAAGTAATGGGGTTCGAACCCGGGCCGCCGGATTGCCGCCGCATTGAGACCTAACCATCTAGACCCCTCGACCACGAGGGTTCTTGCAAAATACTGATTGCATCACGAAGACATGGCGCGAACACAAGCAAAACTACAATAAAGTTGGCAGCAGCGTATGCAAAGGGCTATTACAGCTGCTATTACATGATATGTAATTAAAGATCCTTTACAGGCGTAGCCGACTATATCGAAATCGGCCTCTCCTATTGGTCGATCCATCTAGTATTACAATATGTCTTCGTGATGCAATCAATTTGTTGCAAGAGCTCTAGTGGTGTAGAGGTTTAGATAGTTGGGTCTCACCTGGAACCCCGTTGCTTTTTTTTTTAATTTTTTTTAAAGATTATGTTTCTAAATAGTTTTTTCTTGATTTTGGGTTAGATTGGGTTAGCACCTGGTTAGTTTCCTTTCCTTGAGCCCCCGTAGCGAGCGAAGCGAGCGGAGGGCCATGCGGATCGACCAATAGGAGAGGCCGATTTTGATATACTCGGCTACGCCTGTAAAGGATCTTACAATGCACATAACATTACTGACAGCTCTCAAAAGTGGCAGTGTGTCAGAATAGACAGGAGCGGCTAAATCTAGCGCAAATGTTAATAATGTTGCCAAATTGCTTTGTACATTTCTCGCTTCGCTATAGCCCTCTGCTCGGTTCGCTCGCTACGGGGGCGCAACCGACAAATACTAACCAACACTAATTTTTTCTCTATGACTTCGAAAATAGACAAATTTTATTTACAATTACCTACATATCTACATATAATTTTCTCCGATTTCTGCTGAGAAAGGAAAGGTCGCGTGATATGTGAAACAAATAGAGAGTCAATTTTCCGGACCCGGTCAATACAAGAAAAGAAACGATGCGTTTGTTGTATACATGTAAAAATATGACCAATGGCTACGACTGTTCGGGACTTTTTGCACAAGCACCGCTATATTATCGGACTTATAGTTAATACGTGTTTCTTTTATGTTCTTTTAAGTTAATCCCCCTACCAGGGGAGGGTTGCAACATGTATCGATATATCATAAAATATCGTGGATCAATGTCTCGATACAGAATATCGATACTTTTTCGTTGTTTTCAAAAGCAAAGCAGGCAGAGAAAATGTCAACATTTTGACAGTTGACAGGCCACAGTCTCCGAACGAACGAACCGTAAGTGAAACGCTTTATATAATGCTATATCCAAATTATGCTTTAAAGAAATACGGGGTTAGTTTAACGTAAAGCAAGCAACACGGAAAAACTCCCCAAAGAACCAACACACTTGCACCTGTGCGTTGACTGAAGACCTACTTTTCAATTCGACTACGTCACTCATATGTCCGACATGTGTGAATCTTTTGTCGTCACATGCCGCTTGCAGGAAATCGCCCAATTTTTTGGTCTGTCGAGCAGACTATAACCAATTAAATCTACGCGTTCATTCGTTCGACCAATGAAAGCAAATACTTCAGATTAAAAACACACATTACTAAGGGTGAGTCTCCGCACCTGTCGCGCCAAACGTTGTAGGTGTTTAGCAAACATATAGAATGAAGTTAGGTTAGGTCACTTTGTTAATTAAACAATTTATGTAAAAAATAGTGGATGCCTAAAGCGTGTTCCACCCACATTCCTACATTAGTAGTATTTTCCCAATGACGAATGTGCACCAATTATTGTTAAACAGGCAACGCTGTACATGCCCTTTAAAGCTAGGGCCGCAGCTTGTTACCAGGACTCCTCTGTAAGAGATCTAAATCTTTTCCGCCAACCTTTTTATTTAAAATTTTCTGAAATGAATCAATCCCTTTCCTTAAAACACAGACTAGATTGAAGTATTAACCCACGGCTTGCCCAAAATCATGAAAAAAAAATGAAAAAGCAGTAGGACATTCCACTTTCATACTTTTTTTAACAATTCACATGATCGATTATTTACAGGTGGTATTTAATTGCACTACGACAAACAATCAAATCTTAGTCCCCCGCATGACAGGCAAAGACTCCGTCCATTACAGCACTACACTGCTTGGATAAGCTTTGCTGAACCGCCACGACATGGGTAATTCCAAAGACATTAAAAGGAATTAAATGTCTTTAGGTAATTCCAAAATTCCAAAGACATTGCGTTTAAATGTCTGGATAATTCTCATAACGTCGCGACGCACGCAGTATTTCGTCATCGGGATAATCGGGAACAAAGACAATAATAATATATTCTCGCTGATTGGGAACGATTTTAGACCGGCGAGACCTAGCTGCTAATGAAAAACTACGCCCTATTGCTAGATGCTTGTTAGATAGACGTGAGCACAGTTTATACCGGGTACTGTATAAACTGTGACGTGAGTATGAACAACTCCCACTACCGCATATTGCATTGCATTTTTCGATTAATACGGTCCTATTTTTAAAGACCCACAAAAATTCTGAAATTAGAATGTATTACATGTAAACGAATTCTTCTTTCTTCGACTGATTAATCCAAAGCGAAACATACATCAGCCATGCCGGACATATAGAGCCAGCGGACTAAAACCGAGTGCGCCATCTATGAGAGAATATTTACTATAAGTTCACAACTATGTACAATGCTATCTGCGTTTTAAGATCCTTTACACAAGTAGAGCACTATGTAAAAATCGACCTCTCCTATTAGTCGATCCATCTCGTATTACAATGGCTGTGTCTAACGCAATTCAGCCATTGAAGCCGCTGCATGATTTTACAAGAGTCTAGCGACCCGACCAAATTTTCGATACCAAAGGCCACCTATACTACATAGGCTGGCCTTGCGTGGAATATATTCACAAAGAAGGGGGATTCTTTGTGAATGTATTCGCGGAAACACATGCAAGCTACTGTATATCGACTATAATACGGCTTTTATTAAATATATCCTGATTTTAGTTAAATAAAGCAACACATTTTGGAAAAAGTGCATCCAAAGTACGGGCACGTATTACAATAAGTAATATCACTTTTCGCATGGCCCTCCGCTCGCTGCGCTCGCTACAGGGGCTCAGGAAAAGGAAACTAACCAGGTGCTAACCCAAACTAACCCAAGACATACCCAAAATCAAGAAAAAAACTGTTTAGAAACTTAACCTTAAAAAAAATAAAAAGAAAACAACGGGGTTTGAACCCGAGCCGCCGACGCCGATAAATGCCGCTGCCGAGTTCAGACCTAACCATCTAGTCCTCTGGACCACCACGCCTTATATGCAAATCGATTGCATCACGATGACATAGCGCGAATGCAATCGCTTGAGTCAACGCCATCTGCACTAGATGGCGCTAGAGTCGGTATCGAAAATTATATCGGGTCTACAGACGCTTGTCATGATTTTGACGTTAGACAGCTAGGCTGCATGCAGCCGCTTTCTAAAGCGGCTGCAAGAAAATCCAGCGAAATAATTTTCGCTGAATGCTGCCGACAGCGATTCAGCGCTACCGAATTGTAGGTTATATACGGGTTTGTTTGTTTTATTTTGGATTGTGATATTGTGCAAGCAAAATTGACCTGCCAAAAAAAGAGGAAGGTGGCAAGAGCTGATCCAGTGTGAAAAAACTGTTTTACGTTCTTCCCTGTGCTTTCAAGGTTTATGGATGTTGTTTCGCCCATTTCCATGCAAATTCCAACTACGTTGTGGTCGGCAGTGCTTGATAAATTAGATACTTCATGAGTTACGGAGTTATATAACTCTGAAGATGTATCTTTCGTAAATAATTCCAAATTAAAATCGTTCATACCGAGAAATTGGTCAATTATTATTTTGTTTTGTTTGTACACAGTACAAATAAATTATGACAGTCGGTCGGACACTCCGCTCCACCTCAAAAGCCGTCTAACAGAATCGAAAGCGCTGAATGCAGCGCTTTAAATGGTGTGCTTTATCGCTGAATTGCGTAAGACACAAGCAATATGTCTTCGTGATGCAATCAATTTGCCGCAAGAGCTCTCGTGGTCGAGAGGTTTAGATGGTTGGGTCTCACCTGGACGGCCCGGGTTCACACCCCATTGCTTTTTTTTATTATTTTTTTAAGATTATGTTTCTAAACAGTTTTTTTCTTGAATTTGGGTATGTCTTGGGTTAGCACCTGGTTAGTTTCCTTTTCTTGAGACCTCGTAGCAAGCGAAGCGAGCGGAGGGCCATGCGGATCGACCAATAGGAGAGGCCGATTTTTACAGTGCTCTACTTGTGTAAAGGATCTAAATAATATATTTAAAGATCCTTTAGAGGCGTAGCCGACTATATCAAAATCGGCCTCTCCTATTGCTCGATCCACATGGCCCTCCGCTCGCTTCGCTCGTTACGGGGGCTCAAGAAAAGGAAACTAACCAGGTGCTAACCCAAGATATACCCAAAATCAAGAAAAAAAACTGTTTAGAAACATAATCTTTAAAAAAAAAATAAAAAAAAGCAACGGGGTTCGAACCCGTGCCGTCCAGGTGAGACCCAACTATCTAAACCTCTACACCACGAAAGTTCTTGCGACAAATTGATTGCATCACGAAGACATATTGCAATACGAGATGGGTCGACCAATAGGAGAGGCCGATTTTGATATAGTCGGCTACGCCTGTAAAGGATCATTAAATGCATATAATATACACCCGGCCATTTTAAGATAATTTACACAAATAGTGCACTATGTAAAAATCGACCTCTCCTATTGGTCGATCCATCTCGTATTACAATATGTCTTCGTGATGCAATCGATTTCTGTCATAGCTCTCGCGGTGTAGAGGTTTAGACAACTGGGTCTCACCTGGACGACCCGGGTTCAAACCCCGTTGCTTTTTTTATTATTTTTTTTAAGATGATGTTTCTAAACAGTTTTTTTTTAATTTTGGGTATGTCTTGGTGTAGTTTGGGTTAGCACCTGGTTAGTTTCCTTTTCTTGAGCCCCCGTAGCGAGCGAAGCGAGCGGAGGGCCATACGGATCGACCAATTGGAAAGGCCGATTTTTATAAAGTGCACTATTAGTGTAAAGGATCTTATAATGCTACACCCGCTATGCCGCTGCGTAGTTCGTATCAGGTACATTTTAAGATCCTTTACACAAATAGTGCACTATGTAAAAATCGACCTCTTCTATTGGTCGATCCATCTCGTATTACAATATATTTTCATGATGCAATCAATTTCTGTCAAGAGCTCTCGTGGTGTAGAGGTTTAGATAGCTGGGTGTCACCTGGACGGCCCGGGTTAGGGGTTAGGAAACTAACCAGGTGCTAGTTAGTTTCCTTTTCTTGAGCCCCCGTAGGGAGCGAAGCGAGCGGAGGATCATGCGGATCGACCAATAGGAAAGGCCGATTTTTATATAGTGCACTCTTTGTGTAAAGGATCTTATACTGCGTATCAGTTTATAAGTTGACCCAATGCCGCCTATTGGTTTACGTCGGAACTTAGCTAGTTTAAGAGAAAACATGTAATACGATCCTTTACAGTCCTACGGCACTATGCTATATTAGCCACGTGATTGGTGGGTTAACATTAAACGTTATTATTGTTTTAGACTAAAGAAAGAAAAAAGATGGCTTTATATACATGATATTTATCAGCCATGGGTCACAATCTAAACGTAAGATGCGGATACAAGTGGACTTTATTTCACATGAGAAATGTGTATAAGCTTAAGGGAAAAATGGGAAGGCGTGCCGCTTATTATTAATGTATTCTTTCTCGATAACACCAAATTGAGTCTACCATTTCATTTTTTAAATTAAGTGATGTATTTTTTCAAATTTATTTCGGAGATAATAGCAACAAAAAACTGTAGGAAATATATCTAGGGATGCACCATATTTTCCGCTACATCGAAAATATCGATATATCGACACTTAAATATCGATATTTTGGCAAGTCAATATTATCGTACATCGATATATGTGATAACGATATATCGATGGATACAGCACAGCGCGATGGTTACACGCAATGGCGCAATTATTCAGTTTACGTTTCGTCACTTTTCCATCTATGACTATGACGTCTCATTCACAAACACGAACGAGAGATCGAAAACTTTGTGCTCTCGTCAATTTCCA